>JADRCD010232907.1:6257-61094 GCA_019843815.1 Montemys delectorum
TTCTTTCTTTCTTTCTTTCTTTCTTTCTTTCTTTCTTTCTTTCTTTCGTTTCTTCTGTGGAATAGGAGGCTGGCCACATCTCTAGACAGGTAGCATGATCTAAGTGTGTGGAATATATCTAGAGGGTGTCTGTGTGTGGAGTCCCCACCCGACGTCCTCGTTTTGCTCCTTGAGGGATTCCTAAAAGTGTAACTTAAACATCTCTGCATCTGGGCAAGGGCATCTCTTCCTTTATGGGGTCTTATCCTCCTCGGTGCCTTGGCTATGAGGGCAGGGCACAGGGTACCTGACACCAGTGGGTTGTTGGAGGCTAGGCGCCCCCTTGCGTTGATCTTGAGAACAGCATCTCGTAAAGCACACACAACAAGCTGGCCACCGGGGTGGGGGTGGGTGGACTGACTCCTCCCTGCCGCTCTCCTCCCACAGGCCGGCCACAGCAGCCCAAGCAGCTCTGCAGTGAGGGTGCTGCTCCATTCCCCAGGACGGCCCTCCAGCCCCAGGTTCAGGTATTAGCAGGTCTTGCAGAGTTGGGCGAGCTCCTGGAGGGGTCTGGAGGGGACTGGTTTTCTAGAGAGGGATGGGAGTCTCCGCCCCTTAATCCTCTCATACTCGTCTGCGCCGGGGTGTGTCCCAACATCCTTCCAGGATCCTTATTCTTAGTTGTCTCTTCCACAGCAGTTTGGACCTGGAAGAGGACTCAGAGGTGTTCAAGATGCTGCAGGAGAACCGCCAGGGACGGGCCGCCCCAAGGCAGTCCAGCTCTTTCCGGCTCTTACAGGAAGCCTTGGAGGCTGAGGAGAGAGGTGAGGCCTCTAGGCTCTGGATGAAGTAAGGCCCCTTGGACTCTCTGGAATGAGGCCAAACCTACTAAGGAAGTAGCTTAAGGATCCTTAGCAGAACTAGGGATTAGGGGAGCCTATGTCAGGCCCCAGTTGCTTTAAAGAAGTTTACATTCTGGTTGGGGTTAGTGGGTACCCTCCGAAAATGGTGGGTGGTACCAGTCAGAACCAGGAAAACAAGGGAGTGGTAAAAGCAGGGACTCTAGGCTGGGTCTCCAGAGAGGGCTTCTTGGAAAAAGAGGGATTTGATTTGGCCTTGAAACAAGGTCCCAGACTCCAACAGCCTTCAGACAGTGGCCTGGCAGGAGCACTATGGAATGTGGAGGCCAGCCACTAGAGCTTTGGGTTATGTTCACTAGAAACTGGCTTGGCCTGGCAGCAGGGGAGGGTGTCAGGGAGAAGTAGCTATGCTGAGGCAAGGGGCTTGGAAGCCAGAACAAAGAACGCTATGCCACAAACTCTCATGCCAGGCAAGGTATCTTTGTGAACAACACAGTAGAGTCTCCTGACAGCTGCCCATCTACTCATTGGAAACACACCGGTATGTTCATCCCGTGGAACAGATATGTAGAGTATACCTGACCTCCATTCCTGAGGGGCTCCAGTGATTGGAGATACAGCTCTGAAAGGTTTCCACAGCCGTGCATACAGCAGTGGGATGCATGCTATCCCTCCAGGAAGTCATGAACGATGCCCTTTATAGCAGCAGACAAGAGCGCTGTCTTGTCCACAGAGAGGATGACGCTGGCAGAACAGGGCTTGGAGCTGCAGAATGGCCGGTCCCCGGCAGCTGGTTCCAACTCTGAGTGTGTAGTGATCGCAGGGCTGTTGGCTGGAACATAGCGGGCTAAGTAAGAAGGTTTTAGAACAAATCCTTCCCATCCTGACTCTGACATTTCTATGGACTAAGGGAAGGGGCCACAAGGAGATTGGTAGTGGGTAGGGTGGGGGTAGGGGGAGAAGAGTACAAACGTAAAGTCACTTCTTGGGTGCCACGGACTCTCAGCTGAAGCTTGGACAATAGCTACCTAGTGCTTCTGTGCTTCATCTTGGTGTTTTCGCTGGCTCGGATGCAATGATGCATATAAACGTCCTTTGAAAGGGCTGAACAAAGACACTGTGATGTTGTTATGACCTAGTATTATCTGTTTACATCATCCTGACTGGCTTATGGAGAGAGAACACCTACTTGTCCATGGCAAGCACTAGGCACAGACATTCCCATTGCTTTGGAGGACAGGGTTCTTTATCGGCCTTTGCCAAGGCTCTACCTCAGTCACCTCCTTCACCATTTTGCATTCCCACTGGTACTATAGAGGCCCATAGGAAAGTGCTCCTTTGGTCACAAGAATGGGCGTGTGCTGAGGAGGAACCCAGGGATGTCATAAAATGCCATGGAGCGAAACTGGCTACCTCTGCGGTGGACAGGCAGGTCTCATGAGTCCGCCTCCTGCCCCTCCCAGGTGGCACACCTGCCTTTGTGCCCAGCTCGCTGAGTCCCCAGGCTTCCTTGCCCACCTCCAGGGCCTCGGCCACCCCACCCAAGCTCCACACCTGTGAGAAGTGCAGCGTCAACATCTCGTGAGTATTGGGGGGGCTGGGTGATGAGCATATCTGGGTGGGGCCATCCGTCCCGGACCATAGAGGACAGTACGGCCAAGTGGCTTCCCGTTCAAAATGAAGGCTTGGCTGCTTCCTGCTCGCCCTCCTCTCAGCAAAGGAATGAAAACATGCTAGGACTTTTGTTTTGCCGTACATATTCCCCAAGGCTCTGGGAGTCTGTCCCCAGATAAAGCACGTCCCTCCTCTTAGCAAAGCTTGCTCTATTTTTTTTCCCTATCCCGGGCTCATTTCTCAGTGGGTGGCATTATAATGTAGCCCTTCTCTCTGGTTTAAAAAAAAAAATGCTTCTCTCTCTCTCTCTCTCTCTCTCTCTCTCTCTCTCTCTTTCTCTAACTTCAAACACTGAGAGTCAGGTGACTTACTTTGGGCAATGCCTTGACCTTTCCTGGCTGCCACTTTCTCATTGGCGGGACAGGATAGTGTCTTGTACTCTGAGGAATGTCGGTAGAAAACTGATGTGTGTGCTAGTGGCTCTCCCAGGAGCTTGCATCCCTGTCCCTGGAGGGCTTGTAAAGCACAGAGCACACAACTAACCCCAGGGTATCAGTTCTGATTGCATTGCCTTGAAATGCTGACGCTATAAGTTCTGTATCAAGGGTCACTCTCTGAGAGCCATAGCCCAGGAGACATGAAGAATTTTGTCAGTGTATGCATCAGACTATATACTCTTGCCTAACTAGTGCTGTGATCATAGGCATGGATAAACTTGCCTGGCTCAGTGGTTTTTTTTTTTTTTTAAAGATTTATTTATTATTATATCTAAGTACACTGTAGCTGTCTTCAGACACACCAGAAGAGGGCATCAGATCTCATTATAGATGGTTGTGAGCCACTATGTGGTTGCTGGGATTTGAACTCAGGACTTTCAGAAGAGCAGTCAGTGCTCTTAACCACTGAGCCATCTCTCCAGCCCCTCAGTGTTATTTTTAATTAAACAGTTATCAGTGTGTGTATGAGTGTGGAAGCAACCATGGCATACATGTGAAGATCAGAAGACAAAGTCGGGTGGTGGTAGCACAGGCCTTTAATCCCATCACTTTGGAAGCAGAGGCAAGTGAATCTCTGAGTTCAAGGCCAGCCTGGTCTACGGAGCGAGTCCCAAGACAGCCAGAGAAACCCTGTCTGAAAAACAACAAACAAAACAGCTTTGGGAGGTTGGTTTTCTCCTTCTACCATGGGTTCGAGGATGGTATTCAGGTTGCCAGGCTTGTGCGGTGAAGTGTTTTCAGCCAATGAAACCATCAGACTGGCCCATTAGAGGTCCTAGTCAGGTGTTTGTGCATGTGTATGTTGATCCTTTGTTTGGGGGTTGGTAAAATGAAATTCCTGAGAGAGAGGCTTTTGGGAGCCAAGTGCCCTGAGGTATTTATGTCTGAGGTTCTGACTGGCTGGGGAGCAGGTTCCCTGGGAATGGTGGCCTCATGCCAGGCCCTCCTAACTGTCCTGCCTCTCTGTCCTGAAACTAATGGCTCCCCCTTTCTGCAGGAACCAGGCGGTCCGCATCCAGGAGGGGAGGTACCGACACCCTGGCTGCTACACCTGTGCAGACTGCGGGCTGAACCTGAAGATGCGTGGCCACTTCTGGGTGGGCGATGAGTTGTACTGTGAGAAGCATGCCCGCCAGCGCTACTCAGTGCCTGGAACTCTCAGCTCTCGAGCCTGAGCCTCAGGCTTAGGGTGCTCAGCCTGTCTCGACTCTCAGACTCTGCAGACATGACCATACTGAGAGCAAACAGGGAAGGGGTGATAGCGGGTGAACTAAGATTGGGGAGTCCCCTTTGTCCTTGCTGGGTGAGGCCAAGGGTTGGGACTAGTGTCAGGCTGCTTGTACTGAGGACAGTTCCACTCTCTCTCTGGCCTTTCTCCTGCAGGCCAGGTTCTGTATTACACTCTGAAGTGGCAGCCATGTTTGACAAGGTTGCGCATAGGGTTGGGCACGGATAGAAGTTTCTAGAAGGGAAAGGTGGGCCTGAGGTAAATGATGTTCATGAACTCTATATACACATGGATAAAATTAAGTAGTGTCCTTTCTTCCTTCTTTCCCTGTTCCTGAGAAGAAAGTCTTTATTTATAGGTACCCTCTTTTTCCTCCTCCCTTAAGTCCCACCTGCTATGCACCTCGTTGCAGAGGCCTGCTTCTTATTTTTCTTCTTCATACCTTTGAGACACTATGCCAGCTACCTCAAACTTGAAGTTCTGCCTCTCAGCCGTCTACATGCCGGGGCTATAGGCGTGCGCCTCACCATGTTCAGTCACTCACTTCTTTTAAGTTGGGACTCTATGCTTCCTTAACTCTTTTGTAAAGGTGCTCATTAAAAAAATGGTTGACCACATTTGGAAGGGGGGGGGGTTCCTTCTCTAAAGCTTGGAGAGAGACACAAGTGGAGGACCAGGGAAGAGCTTCCTGGCAAGATAGCCAAACACTCCATAAACTAAGCCCTGGGCAGAGTGGCGCTGGGACTTGACCCACACTCAGTGGGATGCTACCAGGGTACAGATGAGCAGAACAGGCAAGAAAGGGATCCAGTGATGCTGTGTGCATGGGTGGAGGAACTTCATCCCTCAGGCTGCTTGCTCCATTTGGAACAATGATCCATCAACCAAAGAGAATCTTGGACCAGAGCTGTAGGGTGGCCTTGCTTGGGAAGGGCTGGTCTACAGATTGAGTTCCAGGACAGCCAGGACTACACAGAGAAACACTGAAAAACAAACAAACAAACAAACAAACAAACCAGCTTTCGAGAGTTGGTTTTCTCCTTCTACCATGGGTTCGAGGATGGTACTCAGGTTGCCAGGCTTGTGTGGCCAAGTGTTTTCAGCCAATGAAACCATCAGACTGGGCCATTAGAGGTCCTAGTCAGGTGTTGGTGCATGTGTATGTTGGACTGAGATGGTCCAAAAGAATACTCACTCCAAGGTACTACCCACCACCCACCAAGAGTTGGGTCTCAGCCAGGCTGGTCTGCTCATACTTCCACTCTTTGATCTGCTGGTTTCATTGATCTGAGGGAAATACAACAGGTGTGTGTCTGGTGTTCAACATCCTGCCCTGGGTGGGGTGCATTGGAACAGAGAGGCGGTAGGGAACAATGGTTCCCTGCAAAACCTTAATGTTTGGTCTGACTTATCGGCCACCTTTAGGCTTAATGTCAGAAGATATTTCAGAACATCTTCAGGTGGTGGTGCGTGTCGCAGGGGAGGGGACACATGTGAACCTTACTTTCACTGGGGATCAAAGCTCGCTTTGAAGGGTGGGATCTTGATGGCAGCTTTTGCTAAGTGGCCTTGGGAACGTCATCTTGGCAGAGACTGTGTTGCCTTCTTAGACACTTGTGAATATAATTTATACCTTGATGTAATCCTCTCACCTTTTGCCTGGATGCCTGCCTGAAGATGTGTTTGTATTTTTATAGAAAAGATCAAGGCAGGCTGGCTGGTGGCTGGCTGGTAGCTGCCTGGGGAGTTGGTCTGGCTGAGCTGCTGGTTAGAAAACAGGTAGTCTCTTTGGTGTCCTCTAGTGTTCAGTAATCCCACTGCAGGGAAACTGCTCACAGGAAGAATTCATTGGAATTTGGGCTTCTGCACAGTGGGCAGGCAGGAGGATTAAACACCCCCCCCCCCGCCACCCCTACACGCTTTCCTGTAGATGATGTAGAAGTAGCGGCCGTGGGGCTGGCATCATAAAACACAGTAGCTGTTAAGGCTGTCCCGGAACACACAAGAGGCTGCTCTGTGTATTCAAAGCTGTGGCCATCTGAACTAGGACTGATGCTGTGTAGACTGCCAAAGACAGTGCTCAGCTTAGAGCAGTGGCTGCTGGGAAACCAGCACTGAGGCCTAATGTGCTAGGGACTTTACCTGGAGTCTTTGAGGATGCTTAGAAGATCACTTGAAGCAGGGACAGGTGGGAAAGGGTGAGTTGACTTTACTCATATGGTTACATCCACACTTGCAACAAACCCGTGTGGGCCACAAGGAGTGAAAAGGACTACTGGGCAGGCTCTGGTTCCCTCTTCCTTACCATAAGCCAGCTAGTGGTGAGTTCCCATCCTCTCTGATCCACACATCCCTTTGGCACTATTGTGTTTTATTTCTTCCTGCGTTTTGGAGAGGAAGTTCAAAAATGACAGATTTGTTAAGTGGCCCAAGCATCTAATGAGCTTCCCCTCACACAGTTGGGAGAGTGCCTCTCAAAGTTACACAGTTGGATGATCGTGGCTGAGACTCTAGAGCAGCAGTTCTCGGCCTTCCTACCGCAGTGACCCTTTAACACAGTCCCTCAGGTGGTAGTGACCCCCCAACCATAAAATTATCCTCGATGCTACTTTCATAACTGAAATTTTGCTGTTAGGAATCATAACAAATATTTGCAGGAGATTTGATGCGCAACTCCAAAGTGACTGAGACCCACAGGTTGAGAACCACTGCTCTAACGCGGCGTTCTGTGTGTACTAGGGATGTTTGAGACATTCTGTCTGCAGCCTCGCAGCTCAGAGGCAAGTCTTTTTTTTTTTTTTAAATGGCTTATTTATTTATTTTACATATATGAGTACACTGTCGCTGTCTTCAGGCACACCAGAAGAGGCCATCAGATCCCATTATACATGGTTGTGAGCCACCATGTGGTTACTGGGAATTGAACTCAGGACCTCTGGAAGAGCAGTCAGTGCTTTTTTTTTTTTTTTTTTTTTGAAGCCAGAACATTTATTTCATGACTGATTGAAATCCTCAAGATGAACTGGATGCTACAACAACTTCCCTCTTGGGCTTAGGTGTTGTTCCTTCACGGACTCCATGTCTAAATCTGCAATAGACAATCTTTAGGTGCCTCATCCAACCAATCCCGGTAGTGTTTTTTTGTCTCTTAGCCTTGGCACTCCAGGTATACTTTCTTTTGCGCTTGTCAGGGTAGCCACATTTGCCACAGGTTGACTTCTGAAGGTGGTAGGCCTTGAAGCCACACTGGCAGCACAATGTGTACGCCTTATTGTGACGCTTTCCAAAGCATGATGTTCCTTTCATCATCTTGCTCCTACTGGCGAGGCCAAAGAGCCAGCCGGTGCTCTTAACCACTGAGCCACCTCTCCAGCTCCCAGAGGCAAGTCTTGCTGGCACCCTCATTCTACAAATGAAGGGACTGTGGACAGGGAGGACTTCTAGTTAGTAAGGAGAGGGGGTCAGGAAAGGAACCAAACCAGAACCTGTTGTTTTCAGGCGCTTGATCTCGCTTCATTTGTCCCAAGTCAAGCTTGGTGCTTTGCAGAAGCCAGCTTCCTGAATCTGGGGCCTCCCCACTGGAGACAGAAGGACCACAGGCCTGGATGGACTGCCTGAAGCAGCCACAGACAGTAGAGCTATGATACTTCTTGCAGTTCACTCCAAGGGGACACAACTTTCCAGGTGGAGGTGGCCTAGAAAAGAGACCTAGGCAAATGTCAGGGACTGCAGGGTCATACGAGCCTTTGGGTAATGAAGGACTGGCTGTATTCTGAGTTTGAGGAGCTTCAGTCAGAACACTAGATGCAGAAGGAAGTCTAGCGCACCACATGAGGGCCAGTTCCCATAGAAGGCTGTGACAGATCAGACCTGGCCCAGCTTTGCACAAAGGGGCGGGGCCCTATGTGGAAGGGAGTATGTGCTGGGGAGTGTACTTAGTGGGGTGTGTGTGGGTTCTTTGTGCTGAGATGCTGCATTCCTGCTGACCTGTTTCCTGTTTCTAGATGCATTCCTGCCCTAGTCACCACGGATACTGCTGCTTGGAATCTGGGCCCCACATTTTCCAAATTCTGGGCGAAATCAGTCAAAGGATCCCCCTGTTTTACTTCCCCACAGTTTCACCTTGAGGGCGCAGAGCCGCCTGGCTTGGCTGGGAAGCTGCTTCTCTGGATCTTCTTGGACTTGGAGAGGGCAGCTCTTCCAGGTCCAGCATCCTGTTTCCCTCATTATATTTGAAGGACAGGCATGGGGGTGGGGCAGCCAGTAACCCTGGGAACTCCAGCTGCAGGAAAAGGGCTTGACCTAAACATCAAGGTTCTGAAGATGACAGAGGACTGCAACTCAGCTCTCAGCAACGTGGTGGTGGTGGGGGTGGGGGCGGGGTTGGGGAGGTGAGGGAGTTGAGGAGTTTTGGGCGGTCAGTTTCCCAACTTTGTAGTACAGAAATTTGATTGTTGGTGGCTCTCCGACAAAGGAACCAGTGGAGAGGTTTTGAGCAAGGGATCCAGGAAGAAGCAAGGAGTGAGGTGGAAGATTTCCACTGAGTTCTAGTCTCTCCTCCAGGTCACCCTTATCTACCTCTAGGGCGTTTGAGGCCAGCTGAGACTTTCCAGCCCTTATTGGCTTCTGAAAGGGGATGTTTCCCCTGAAGCCCCAGTACCATCTGGTCACCTGGTAGTTGGCCATCAGCTGCTGCCTAGGCTCCTTTTTACATCGGGGTTTGGGATGGGATGGAACCGGGCCAAGGGTGGTGGCTGCTAGGGACAGGGAAATATTTAAACTTCTGCTCAGTCTCCAGGCTGTGGTTCACCTCTTGCCCACCCCCTGCAGACCCAGCCACCACACACCTACGCAGCAACCAGATAAGGCAGAAGCTTGGGCTGGAGAAGGGGATCTTAAGTAGTTCTGGACACAGGTTTTCCCAGGGCGCAGAACCCTTTCCCCTTTCTGACAGGCTGAAGGACCTGCCCTCAAGTCATACAGCTCTGAGGCCGGATGCAGTCCTAGTCTGCCTTCTTCCCTCCGCCAGCACTGTGGGGTTCCATTTCCTTCCGGGCTGTTGTGCGGTGCAGCTCTGCACTAGTAAGGTTCCAAGCTGCAGCAGCAGGAACACAGGCAATTCGAGCAGTGTGTGTGTGTGTCTCGTAGCGCGGAGCGGTGACGCCGCGCAGCCAGCCAGCTAGAGTCCTCGAGTGGGTACACTCTCCTCCAAGAGCACTTAATTGGAGGCACTTCTGCTGCCAGGGCTGGGGATACAATGCCTAGAGAAGGCACTCCCTTGACTGACTATGCCTGGGTCAGCACCCTCCACCTGCATGCCGCGCCGCGCCCCGCCCCGCCCCGCTCCGCCCCCCGCGGGGAGTGTCCCGGAACCACGCCCATCTGGGCAGGGACTGGCGGGCAGAGCTGCTCGGGCGCAATTAGGGACTTGGGGACGCCCGGGATCACTCCGGTGCTGCTGCAGCGGTTTCCACGTCTGGAACACGCCATGCTGAGCCGGCGCCGCGTCTTTGTGGTGGAGCGACTTGGCGGCCGGGGTGAGTCGCGTTGCCTCCCACCCTGGGGTCGTCTCCTATTCTCCAGCCCTGCTCGAGCGGCGTCCACCGGCCGCGCCCCCTCGCTTCCTTGCTTTGAAGGAGTCGAGTGAATAGGCTTGGGACGCCATACACAGTGCAGATCCTCCGAGATTTGCAGGTCAATCAACCCACCACCCACATCCTACTGGTCCGTGGCCTCCTTTCCTCCTAATTCCCGTTGTGGAAGCTTCTTCTATCCGAGGTTGGGTGACCCCGATATCCTTGGCCCAGCCAGCAGTCCTGCAAACCCCTTGATGGCCACAAACCCATTTCTCAGGGATAGTTGCCGGGCACAGGCTTCCTGGTACACTTCCTGATCCAGAGGGGATGGGCTGGCATCCTCTTCCCGCCAAAGCAGCCCAAGGTTCTAACAGATTCCAGTAGACCACCCAGACCATAATAACCCCTGGCACAAACGTAGTAATAAACGGATGCTAGCCAAAGAGGCGAGGAGATTTGTGCCTATAATCCCAGCACTTGGGAGGCTGAGGCAGAACGACTATTGGGAGTTCCAGGGTAGTATAGGATACAGAGTAAAACACTTTCAAAAACAAAATAAAAGTCAGTTTCCTTGTTTATATTAACTTTGTTTATATTTAAAAGGTTTTTTTGTTGTTAAAATTTGGACTTTTGTCTTTTTGACCTGTGTGAACTGGCCAGGGAAGTCAAAAGAGGGGCTCAGATCCCTTGGAACTGGAGTTATGAACATTCATGTAGGTGCTGGGAACCCATCACCCACCTATCGCCCGTCTTCTGGAAAAGTAGTATTTTAAAATACTGAATCATGAATCCAACTCCAAAAACTTTCCCCATTTGTCACATGATCATCTTTTCTTGCTTAAAAAGACAGAATTATGCTAAATGATTATAATTGCTATTGTTTTTGTTGCTGCTGCTGCTATTTCTGTTTTGCAGTGTGAGAATGGGACCTCGTGTCTTGCGCATGCTCTGAAAGCTCTCACAGTGGCATATCCCAGCCCCTGCTTTCATTTTTACCAGTGCCCTCATAAACTCCAGGAGATACCTCATCCTGCTTCCTGGTGTGTCAGGGACTCCAGATAGCACTGTGTAACCCTTCACCTTGCTCTTTCTCCCTCCCATATCCAAGAAGTCCGAGGCATTAGACTTGATTGTTTCGGGTAAACCTTAGTTAAGGGTCTGTTAAGCTATCTGCATCGCTGATTGTCATGACTTGCAAGGACTTTGCCTACCACATGCTCAAAGTGTGTGTTTCTGTTGGCTGTCAACAATTGTTATAAGAACCCTATCTAGACACCTTCCAAGCAAGGGTGGAACTTTATCCCAGTGGGGATGTGGATGTCCTGTGTCCTTGTTCACCACTGGTACAGGAATGCTGCCGGGTGCTAGGAATGCTGGGGGTGTTGAGGGCATCCTGCCCAGCTTGATACAGATTCTCCTTACAGATGGGGCCTTTGAGGACCTGGCACAAGGCTGTGTGGTGCCAGGAGTCACTTGCACCTACAGACGGATACCAGACAAAACTCATGGGTGTTCACTGGACTTCAGGGAGGGAAAAAGTGAGCTGAGAGGTCTGGAGAGACAGATGCCACTTCTGAAATTGGCTTCCCAGGACTCAGGCATGGAGATGGTGGTTGGGGACAGCTCCTTGGCTACCTTGTCAGGACTTTCTCAAGATTCTCTGAACCTTGAGCCCATGGGGAGCCCTGAGCTGCCCCCTGCCCAGCTAGACCGACTGCTGGCCAGACAGAAGCTGGAACAGGTGCTGGAGAGATCTCGAGAGTTTCCCAGCTTGTCTGGGCGGCATGGCTCCTTGCAGCTGCTAAGCAAGCCTGTAGGTGGAGTCCCCATCTTTGTAGGAGAACTGGAATCCACGGAGGCAGACACTGAGCAAGAGGCTGGTCTGGAAGAAGCAAAGGAGGCGAGTGTTCATCTTGGCTAAAGTGGAGTGGAGTGGGGTGGGGTGGAGAAAGCCCTGAGGTGTGGCTCATGGGGACCCTTCCCCCCATTTTCCCTGGAGCTCTCTCGGGGTGGGGCATTCCTTGCCCCTAATTGATGGTTGTGTCATTGCTTTTTGTCTCACCTTGCACCCAGCAGTATGTAGCCACCCCCACAGAGGAGGCAGACAGGTATGGGTGCCATCCTCGGCTGACCACTGGGGAAGCCAGCCAAGTGTGTCTTTCTTGGTTTATCTGCTGTGTCCCATTTTGTTGGCTCGGCACAGCCTGACTACCCAGAATGGGAGTTCTGGCTGACTCTGAGGGTCTTCCTACCTTAATGTGTCCCACAGGTTGATAATATGGAGTCTGGAGCCTGTGCCTGCCTTCCAGGTCAGGGCTTGCGTTACCTGGAACACCTGTGCCTTGTACTGGAGCAGATGGCGAGGCTCCAGCAGCTGTACCTGCAGCTGCAGACCCAGAGACCCTCTAGGGTAAGTGATGGACAGGTGCAGGTGGTCAGGTCAGTTAGAGAGGAAGGCAGGGGAAAGGTGGGACCCCTGGAGCATGAATGCCTTTGGAACAGCCTCAGCTTTCGAGTGAGTCTTGGCTTGTTCCATCTTGCTTGTCTCAGGAGCCTGAGGAGGAAGTATTGGCTCCAGCTCTTTCATCATCGCATATCCCAGACAGTACGGTCCAGGGGCGCAAAGAGGAGCTGAGCCAGACAAAGGACCCAGGTAAGGGGCAACTGTGTCTTCATCTGCATTCTGCTGCCTATGTGCCTACCCAGGGTCCCATCAGCAGACTCCTGAATTGTAGCTTAGTGGGGTTGCTTCCTGCACTTGTTTCTGGCCCCAGATGATGTAGTTCTCTTTCACAAGGTGCCGAGGCAGCTTCACTTCCAGAGGTGGGGGTGCTTGTCACCAGCCCCTCCAGGCTGCCAGAGGCCTTGCTGGAACCTACCCACATCCTTCCACCCTCCCAGGAGCCCAAGGTAGTGATGATGGATATATGTGGAGCAGGTGGTAGAATGGTGCAGGGTGGGAGAACATGGGAATGTGTAAGTGCCCCCCCCCCCAATCAGAGCTTTAGGGAAACAACAGGATTCCTGTTTGGAGCAGATGATTTGCTCTCGCAGTGAAAGTCCTGGTAGCTTCATTAGAGATGTATAGAATATAGATGCTCTGTATGACAAGCCCTATTCTTTGCTCAGCAGGATCTCTCCCACTGGGATAAGGTCAAGGTTCTGCTCAGTCGGATCCGTTGGAGGAGCCCTCGACTTCCTGAGCCTCCTGTTCCCCCTGATAGTTCTGGACCCAGGTGAGTCTTGTGCCTCATTCAGGTTAAGGGCCAGGATGTTGATATTGTCCTGTCTTGACAGTCGTCACCTTAGTCCCTATGGAATTGGCGAGACAAAGTATAGGAGAAGAGGCTTCAGGTAACAAGAGTAGTTAAGATGCCCCATTTGTTGGTGAAGAGAGGGAAGATGACATGAGATTAGGGACAGTGGCTTTCTTGAAGCCACAACCAGATTGTGGGCAATATGTTCATCCTCATGTGACAAGCCCTCACTCCTTAACACTGAAATTTAGGGCCTGGGGAGGTAGACACACAGGCAAAGTATTTTACTGTGGATGAAGTCTGTCATGGTTGGCATCTTCTCAAAAGCTAGGCAATGCTTCACATCCTGTTTTCTTTTTCTTCCAGTCTAACTTTCCTTTGGTTTTCTATAGGATGGAGTTCAGGAACCTCTCTGACAGGACTCCGTGCCATTCCCAACGGAAGACCTTTATACCAACATTGGTGGTTAAGAAGCCACGAGCAAAAAATCTTTCTGTATGACCTCTTGGTATACCTGATGACCTTGGGTGGAGAGGATTTGCCAAGAAGTCCCTCACATTTTGGCTTACTGCTGCTTCTCTGCACTGCCAGGAAAAACTATTGGTGCTTGCTCCTCTTCAAGGTGAAGGCCAAGTCCTTCTCTAAGCATCAAGGCAATGAGCCCTGGTTCCTTGAGTGTAGTTCCAGCACTCTTCCGGGGCTCTTCCTCCTCATCAGAAATCTCTGGGTGTAGGCAATGTGAACTGACTTATTAATCAGGTGCTCACAGAGCATGTTCAACATGGGAATGTGTCAGAATGTTGCAGATGTATGTTTATGCAATCTTTGTTGGACTTTTGACTGCCCTATCTGATGGAATCATTCATCCAAAGGGTTGGTGTTTTGGGCGTCACTGGAAGGATGGCACTGATCTTCATCCCACAATGAACAGTTACCGATGTGGATTTCTAATTTCTTCCTCATACCTGAGACGGCAGCCCTAGGACCAAGAACAACACGGCCTTGGGTACCTTTGTAGTGAGTCACGGCTCTGGAGCCCAGCCCTTGAAGGCTGAATGAGGAATGGGGGGAAGATCAAGAACATTGTGAGAAACGACAAATAACTTACAAGGTCAACTCGAAGATGCTGTGTTCTATCCTGAAGTTTAGACCGTAGGGAAGTCTCTTCATTTCTGAGCCACAGCTTCCTACTTGGGATGATGCCCGCCTGACCTACCTCATAAGCTTGTTAGGAGGATAAAGTAACATTAAATGTTCTCAATGTGTGCTGTGACTGTTTAAGTGGAAAGGGTGTGCTTCTGGAGGCAAACAGGAGTGGAGAGATGGGAGGCCAGAGGTTAAAGGAGGGGGGCTGGCAACTGTTAATAGTTTTGAAAATAACTGCATTTCTGGCAAGATTTTGGATATGCCATTTCATTGAGATCTTGTACATTTCATATTTGAGAGTTTGGGTACAGATTACAGATGTGCTTACCCTTTGCTGGTGGTGTAGTCTACAGAAGGGCAGGAATAGGGGTGGGGTGGTCATTGGCCTTAGTCAGAAGAATATCCCCTGGAAATGGACACCGAGTAGGCATGCTCCTCCTCCAGCCAACGGAGGCGCTGTTTGCTGCGGTAGTCTTAGGGGTTAGTAGAGAAGAGCGGGGTGTGTAAGTGGCAGTCCCTTCCTTGTGTTTGAGGGAGGGGTACAGTTCCAGTCATTTTGAGGCCAGGAACCAATGGTTTGAGCCTACTTTTCTGATGGGACACTTGAGAGAGGACACCACCGAGCTCAGCTTCCGAAGGCATTATCGGATCTGGGAAGGCGCACTTCCGTTCCACAGTTGGAGCGGGATGGCAGGCTGGTGTGGGGGAAGGGAAAGGTCGATGGAGAAGAGGGAGGTACCATATCCGGGAGAGTGGCAGCTTCCGACCAGTGGTCGCTCTTCCGGAGAGGCGTTTCCGGTGGTGGTGGCAGCAGCAGCTGCGGTGGTTCCGGGTGTCTTTGTCCCCCTGGTGTCGTGGCCCTGGCCCGCAGGTGGGTTGGGGGCCTCCCGCTGCGCCTCCGCCTCTCCGTCTCTGTCGGGTGGTGAGGCCGCGGGGTCCGAACAGCGAAGATGCGCCAGTCGAGGAAAGAGCCGAGCCCCCTCTGGACTGCAAGCTCCGTCTCCCTGGCAACGGCCTCGGCCCTGGGGGCGGGCGGGAGGAGGAGAAACCTCGCGCCGTGGTCCTCCCACGGTGGCCTCTCGGTGGCCCGGCCCGGAAGGCTCTGCGCAGGCGGCTACGGAGGCCGGAGCCTAGGGTCGGGACCTAGGAGGAGGGAGCGGCGTGCAGGCCGCTTGGCGAGGGACGGCTGGACAGCTCCTTTCCCACCAGCGGGTCCTAAAGGCGCCTGGCGGGCTTCCGGGGAGAGGGCCCGCATCACCAAACCCGCTACTCGCACCTTTATTTATTTATTTATTTTTGCCCCGGCCCCGCGTGGAGTGTTTTGGCGGATGTTTTTGAATGAATGAATGTCACCGGAGCTCTTCCAGCCCCTCACTCCGCCAGCCTCTCTAAGGGTGCCAGTGACATAGTGAAAGGAGTGCTAAGTTGTTGGGAGACCTAGGTGTGAGTCCTACTCTGTCACTACCTGGTTTTGTGGCCATGGGCAAGTCTCCTGATCTCAAAGCTCTAGTTTCCTTGTCTGTAAACCAGCATGTCAGTAGCACTCACCACTAGGTTATTGTGAGAAGAAACTGGAGTAACGTAACTACCTATTTCATCTCCTCCTCTATATCCTCTCTATTCCTCCATTTTAGGATCTACCTCTTCACCGCAAAAGCTTTACTTCATTAAAGATTTTCTATCCCCCCCCCCCCAAATAGATGGAAGTTTTTCATTCGAGCTGTTAACTTCTTTCTTTTTTGATTGAAGGTTTCCCCCCAAGACCTTGAAAGGACAGTATTCCAAATGTCCCAGTTTAAGCGCCAGAGGATCAACCCACTTCCAGGGGGACGAAACTTCTCAGGTGCTTACCTCCTTACTCGTTACACTCAGGATAGGCTCTAGCCTCAGTTTCCAAAAATATGGCTCTTGGGTGTTTTTCTAAATGTCTTGAGTAGCTGGTTGGAGCCACCTACACCTCTGGGTTTACAAGATCCTCTGGCTATCTTCTAGTAGTAGGATAGTAGGCGCAGCACCTGGAGATTGCTTCTCTGTCCCCATAGGCGCGGCTTCAACATCTCTTTTGGGTCCTCCTCCTGGTCTACTTACTCCTCCTGTGGCCACAGACCTGTCCCAGAATGCCAGGCACCTTCAGGTATGTTGGTGCCGAAGTGAGTTTCCCTTTGGGGCGACCCTCATGTGTTTGGATGTCTGATGTGTGTTACAATGGTCAACTTCCCTGGTTTTTTGTTTGTTTGTTTGGTTTTGTTTTGTGCTGGTAGTAGGCCCATGTTGGGGAACTCAGACAACTCTTAGGTTGGGGAATCTTGAATATCTGGCTGCAGAGAGATCTTTTGGTGCCTTTTGGATGAAAGCCAAGTATTAGCTTCTCTCCTCTTCATAGATAGGCTGTGCCTACTGTGTTTCTTTCCTTGTGAATTTTCCTGTAATATCACGAGCTGGGTCCCTGTGGCTAGCGATGAGGCCCTAGTGGCATAGCATGATTTTGTTCAGGTTGCTTCCTGTTGCTTTTGACCTATCCTTCTCTTGCAGAGTGGGGAGAAGCAGCGAGTCTTCACTGGCATTGTTACCAGCTTGCATGACTACTTTGGGGTGGTAGATGAAGAAGTCTTTTTTCAGCTAAGGTAGGCTTGAGGCTAGTCTCTTCTGGGAATGGTTGCTGCATTCAGTTCTGTCTCTGTGCTGGTGGGCCCCCTCTTTAAAGCCATTGCTTTGCTATCTTACGAAAAGGTATGAGAAATTTTGATGGAGGTCTTCCTGGGGGCAGTCAGGATAACTTGTCCAGGGTGCCTTCTGATGGGGCCTCCTGGTTTGTGTGCTGGCAGTGTGGTGAAGGGCCGACTACCCCAGCTGGGTGAGAAGGTGCTGGTGAAGGCTGCATATAACCCAGGCCAGGCAGTGCCCTGGAATGCTGTCAAGGTGCAGACACTCTCCAACCAGGTATTTTTCTCTCCTTAGCATGTCCACTGCAATGGGAAGGAGAGGGGGAATTCCTGTGGCCTGACTTTTGGGCACAATCCCTCTTTTTGTTAAGGGGGTGGGATAGATGTTTTTTCATGGTATCAACCTGGGGATCCCCTGAACTTGCTGGCTATTTTCCTTTAGCCCTTACTGAAGTCTCCAGCACCTCCCCTTCTGCATGTAGCAGCTCTGGGCCAGAAGCAAGGGATCCTGGGAGCTCAGCCCCAGTTGATCTTTCAGCCTCACCGAATTCCCCCACTTTTCCCTCAGAAGCGTGAGTACTGGTGGCATGCAAGTTGGGGTATGGCTTTGTGCGGTGGTCTGGAGGCAAGGATTTGTTGCTTTTATACAGATGCTCTTAGAACAGAAGGGGGTACTTCTCTACACAGGAAGAGGAGGAGGAGGAAGCTGGACGGGGTTTTAGGGCTTTTGAGTCACCGGCCATTTCCTTTCTTCAGCTCTGAGTCTCTTCCAGACATCCCATACACTTCACCTGAGCCATCTGAACAGATTTCCTGCTCGGGGTCCTCATGGAAGGCTGGACCAGGGCCGAAGGTAAGAGGATGATCAGGCATTACATTTCCCTCTAGAGGCCATGCTCCACCTTTGACACCTGTTGACACTAATAGTTCTTTCTGTGGACAGAGTCTAGTCCCTTTTCTTTGAAAGGCAGACACATTGAAACACACTTAACAAATACAGTAACTTTATACACTACCTCTGCAAAGCTGAGATTTAATACAGTTTATATTTCAAAATGTCACATTGACAGTTTTTGTTGTTTTGCTTTTTTGAGACAGGGTCTCACTGTGTAGGGCAGCCTGACCTCATGGAGAGCCTCCTTCCTGCCTAGAGCTGGGATCATTGGTGTGTTCCCACACTTACCCAGATGAAATACTTTATTTTGAATCAAGTCTTATGTAGCTTAGGCTGGCCTTTAACTCAGAATGTAGCCAAGGATGACCTTGAACTCCTGATCCTCCTCCCTCTCCCTCCCATGTGCTGGGTTTACAGGTGTGCGGCATCATACCCAGTTTGTTCATGCATTCATTCATTTTCTCTCTCCCTCTCTCTTTAGCTTTCTGGCTTTGAGATACTGTGTGTGTGCATGTTCTATGAATTTGTATCGAGGTCTCTGCAGAGCCCAGAGGTTGATGCTAAGTGTCTTCTGTTGTACTCTGCTGGTTTTTGTTTGCTTTTGTTAGAGATTGAGTCTCACTGGAGCTTGCCATTTTGGCTATGTTGAATGGTCAGCAAGGTCTAGAGTCCTGCCCCTCCAGAACTGGGTTCACAGACTGCGTCAGCTTTGACATGGGCGCTGGGATCCCTATCAGTAGCAAGCAACTTTACTCACGGAGCCAGCTCCTCAGCCCAGGTAGTTAAAAAGTATATAGTTTCCCCTTGTTTCTAGTATTTAACACAGAGATACCAAGAATTGTTACAAGAAATAGTAACATCAAAGAAGGGATTGTTGCAAAAATGTTTTAGTTCCTAACTTAAGATGGCTTCTTTGTGTATACTTTGTAACACTATACAACACAGTGTTACAACACAGAGACTACAATACATTCAGTAGTTCAGGATTTGTCCCGTGCCAAAACTTTTCTTGGCCTTAATGTGGAGCAAGCATGGTCTATTCAGGCACTTGAGACATCTTGTGGTCTTTATCATCTGCAAATCTGGGGAGTTTCCAGGAGCATGCTCATTGTGTCTCAAGTTCACATCTCCTTTGAGCTTCACTGTCCTTGAGAGTTTTTGTTTGGCTTCTTATAATAGAAAATTCAATATATGCAAAGGAAGTGGAAAAAGAAAAAGAATCTTCAAGTCATTGCCCGGTTTATACAAGTATAATCACCTGCCTTCTTTTCTATTTCTACTCTACCTTTATCTCCTTGTAGCCTTGAACTTGTTTTGTTTTTGTTTTTTGATAGAAATCTTGAAGTGAAACTTAGTTAGATTGAAATGTCAGAATCTTGACAATACATTTTTGATCTCACAGCACCCTGCCTTTTGTAAGATCACCGTAGAAAGTTCTCTTTTGCTGTGATTTCTTTGAAATAACTACAGAAAGGGAACCACCTGTTTCCCACATGCTGATAAGAGCAGTTGAGTGGGAAACACTTGAAGTAGGCCTGGCATAACCTGAGGAGAGTTGAGGGGGTGCGACATAGCCAGCTCTCATGTAAAAGCTAGCGTTTGTTCTCTGGGAAAGGCTGCTGTGGATCCCTGGCAGATTGGCATTGCTCTCTACATCATCTCCACTTCTGAAACCCATTGTTCCCGTCTCTATTCCTAAACTCGTACATGGCTTGCACCTAGTGTCTAGTGTATCTTCCTGGGCTTTTCCATTCTGTGAGCTTACGAAAGCCTCCAGTACACAACTATAGCAAATACCTTGAGGGTTTATGTTACCTGGTCTGCTGCTTTCAGTTGAAATTCCAGCAGTAGCTGCCAGTTGCGTTTGATTGCCAGGACCTGGTGTATCACCTGCGTGTTTTACTTTAAGGGGCATCAGGAATTAGTCACTCTGAGGAAAATTTGCCAATTTATAAAGGATTTGACCACATGGGTGATTAGCCCAGCTTTATGTTAAACTCCCAGCTCTGGGGTGCAGAATAACATTGCCATTGGACTGCTCTTGTGAGCATCTGAGGGCTTTAGACAGGCCAAGTTTCTGCTGCTCCCACTACTAACATGTTTCCTGCTGGCTCTGTGGGCCACAGGAGATTTGGCCAAGCCCAAGCTACTTAAGACCTTGTCTCAAAACAAAAGACTAACAGAAGGGTAACATTGAAAGGTAAAATTCTAGCCTTTTTTGATGTCCTATTGTTGACGGGAAGGTAAGAGTTTGGGAAGTGGAGGGCTGGAGAGATGGCTCAGAGGTTAAGAGCACTTTCTGCTCTTCCAGAGGTCCTGAGTTCAATTTCAACAACCAATGGTGGCTCACAACTATCTATAATGAGATTTGGTTCCCTCTTCTGGCCTGCAGGCATACATGCAGGCAGAATGCTGTATACATAATAAATAAATCTTTAAAAAAAAAAAAAAAAGTTTGGGAAGTGGCTTTTGCCCCAGAAAACAGTTCCTGTTGTACCTTCTTGCGACCTTGCTAGTTTTTTTTTTCTAGCTAGTACATGGTCTGTGATATTCAAGGTATTTGTTTCTGTTTAGACATTTCTCCACACTGTAGCATGATCTTCTTTAAAGGTTTATTCTCTCATGCCTGTCACGTGTCTGAGCACACTTTGATTACATCCCTATTAACCTCCTGTCCTCCAGCCCTGAATGCTCTTCCCCTCTCTCTTTAACAAAAGGAATACTCTACATTTTCCCAGACAGTCTCATGATGCATACATGTATCTCAGTCATACTCCTCCAGCCTCCCCCTCCTCCTACCTCCCTATCATTACTTGCTTACCTTCATGGTCTGCTTCTGAATTCAAGTAATGCTACTTGAATGCTACAGGTGTGGGCCATCCACTGACGAACACCCCCCCCCCCCCCCCGCCACACACACACACAGAAAACTTGCTTCCTCTCCCGATTCTCCCTTTATGTCCTTGTTTTGGCTCACTACATTACTCAGTTTGTTACTTAGGGCTGCTTACATGACTGTGGGTAGCTACTCTTTACTGGAGCAAGTTCACCTTACCAGTGGCTACACTACTGACAACTAGGACTCCTTGAAGCATCAGCTTGGTGACTGCCTTAGTGATTAAACTATTATCATAGCCACTAAATTCAGTTGTCAGTGAGGATACATGAACTCCATTATATGACTTGCTATTTTTGCTTTATACTGCTCCCCATGTCCCCAATTTCTTGGATAGTTCTTCAAGGGTAGAATTATTGGAGCAAAGAGTATTGTTTTGTTTCTCCCTCCTTTTTATCCAGTTAAAAATATTTTTATTATTTAAAAAATTTGAGTTTGGCATGGTGGCACATGCCTTTAAATCCAGCACTTAGGAGGTAGAAACAGGTAGATCTCTGCAGGTTTGAGGTTAGCCTGGTCTACAAAGTAAGTTCCAGGACAGCCAAGGTTATACAGAGAAACCCTGTGTTGAAAAACTAAAATAAAAAAAATTATTTTAAGTTAGGATTGGTGGTGTATATCTTTTATCCCAACACTTGGGAGCAGAGGCTAGAGGATTGATGGTCATGAGTTCAAGGCTAGCCTGGGCTACATGGTAAATTTGAGACCAGCCTGGGCTACAGAGTAGAAGACTGTCTCAAAAATTCCAAAACATGGGCTGGAGACATGGCTCAGCAGGGAAATGTACCACTAAACCTGATGACCTGAGTTTAATCCCTGGGGCCCAAATAGTTGAAGGAGAAAGCCAATTTCCACATGTAAATTGTGGCATGCTTTTTTGTGCACATGCATAAAATATAATAAAAATCTAAAACACTAAGCCTGCAGGATGCTCAACAGGGAAAGGTTCTGGAGTCCATCTCTAGCCATGATATCAATTTAAAAATACAATTTAAAAATTGTTTACATTAATTTATTTTTGAGTGTGTATGTGTGGAGATCAGATGGCTTGCAGAAATGAGGTCTTTCCTCCCACCATGGGAGTTCTGGGATTAAACATAGGTCACTAAGTTCTTTGGCAAGGGCCTTTATCTGCTAAGCCATCTTGCTGGCTCATCTTTCAATATTTTAAAGCTGTTCTTTTTTTTCTTATACCTTTTATATATATGTTATACCTTGCATATATATATATATATGTATATATTTACTTTTTAGATTTATTTTAAGCATATGAATACACTGTAGCTGTCTTCAGACACACCAGAAGAAGGCATCAGATCCCATTAGATGGTTGTGAGCCACCATGTGGTTGTTGGGAATTGAACTCAGGACCTCTGGAAGAGCCAGTGCTCCTTACCACTGAGCCATCTCTCTAGTCCCTGTATTCATTTCTTAAATGTTGAGGACTCAGGGATTTTCTAGTTCTTTACATACTGAATACATGTGTAACAATATGGTTTCTTGTTTCTGGTGCTGGGTCAACCTCCAGTGATGACTATGACTCGAAGAAACGGAAACAGCGGGCTGGCGGAGAGCCTTGGGGTGCTAAGAAACCTAGGCATGACCTGCCTCCTTACCGGGTTCATCTCACTCCCTATACTGTGGACAGGTAAGTGAAGGCTGTTAAGGGCTGTACACTTGCACAAGCAGTGGTTTCTAGGGTAAGTGAGATAAAGCCTATTTGGATGCATGAGAATGTGTGTAGTCTGGCAGCCTCTTCTAGAGCTAACCGACCAATCTGTGGGAACCTGCCGCTTATGTTTTGGTGTATCTTCAAGTAGGTTCTGTACTAATGCATATTAATGAGTCTTATTCTGTTTGTATGTATGCACACTTGTTCATGTGTGTGGGTTCACATGTGTGTTTGGGCAGACAATACCATTCAGATATCATTCCTCAGGTGTTGACTAGCTTTTTGTTTTGGAGGCAGGGACTGGCTTGGGAATTGCCAGGCAGGCTCAGTTGTCTAGGAGCTGCTTGTCTTTGCCTCTTCAGCACTAGCACTGCAGATGTGAGCTACCATGCCGGCAATTTTTTCTTTTTTTTTTTTTTTTTGAGTGATGGGATTAAAGGCGAAGGCAAGTGCTGCCATACCTGGCCTGGTTTCTAATTTTGATAGCTATTACCAGCTCTCTTTCAGGGGCTGTGTCCACTTACACAGTCACCATGATGCAAGGCACAAAGTCCTTGTCTCCTGTACCTTTGCCAACACAGTTTTCATACACCTTTTCTTTTCTTTTTTTTAGACAGGGTTTCTCTGTAGCCCTGGCTGTTCTGGGACTCACACTGTAGACCAGGCTGGTCTTGAACTCAGAGATCCGCCTGCCTCTGCCTCCCAAGTGCTGGGATTAACTGTGTGTACCAGCACACCTGGCCTTCATGTGCCTTTTCATTGTAATTTTGCTGGTGAAAGTACTGTTGTGATTTTCATTTCTAATTAGCAGTGAGCCTGACACTCTGTAAAGAACGTTTTACATTTACTACTTTTCATGAGTGTGTGTTCATGTGTGTGGGCTAGTGTGTGAGGAGTCAGTCCTCTTCTCCCACCATGTGGGTTCCAGAGACTGAACTGGGCTGGTTGGGATCCTTTTCCTAGGCTTTCTTTTTTTTTCTTTTCTCTTCTTTTTTTTTTCTTTTGGTTTTTTGAGACAGGGTTTCTCTATGTATAGCCCAGGGTGTCCTGTCCTGGAACTCACTTTGTAGACCAGGCTGGCCTCGAACTCAGAAATCCACCTGCCTCTGCTTCCCAAGTGCTGGGATTAAAGGCGCCTGGCATTTCCTAGGCTTTCATATCGCATGTGTTTGTTTCTGGGAAGGACTTGTGATGTGAGGTTTGAGTTTTTCCTAGGTACCTGAGATTTTTGTTACTGACTAGTGAGTTGTTTATCAAGACCAGGATCATTTCTGGGGCTTGAGAGATGGCTCAGTGGTTAGGGGGTCCATACTGCTCTTCCAGAGAACATGAGTTTAGTTCCAGCACCCACATGACTCAGCTAACAACTTCCCATAACCTCCAGCTCCAGAGGAATCTGATGTCTCTGGCCTCTGGGAACCTGCACACTGTGTATGGACCCATACACAGATATACATAATTAAAATAAACCCTTAAAAAAAAGGCCATGACCTTTGCTGGATCATGTGATTTCTTTTTCTTTCTTTCCCAGTTCGGCTTTCTTTGTTATGGGGATTTAGAAATCAAGTGATCATATGGGGTCCATCCTTACCCGCTGGGAGATCCCTTATTAGAGTCTTTATTTCTCAAGCTAAATAAAATGCTATTGTAGTCTTTTTCTGTTTTATTTGTTCATTAGTTCCGTCATTCATTAATTCATTCATTCAGTGTGTCAGTATATTTGGGGTGTGGGGTTAGGGGGATGGCACACATTCCTGCCAGTGCATGCATGTGAGTCAGAGAACGACTGTAAAGTTGGTTCTTCCTTGTACGTTTGCATGGGTTTGGGGATGAATCGGCTTGCACAGCAAACATCTTTATCCACCATAAGCAATTCTGCTGACCCTGCAGACTTGTTAAAAAAAAACAAACCTTTTGTAAAAAGTTCATGTGTATAAGTGTTTTGCTTACTTGTATGTTTGTAAGTATACCACATGTATACTTGGTGCTCACAGAGGTCAGAAGAGGGTGTCAGATCCTCTAGGACTGGAGTTGCAGATAATTGTGAGCTGCCATGGAGGCTCTGTGAACTAAACCTAGATCCTTTGTAAGGGCAGCAAGTGCTCCTAAGCTCTGAGCTGTCTCTCCAGCCCCTCCTGTAATACTATTTGCTTAATGGATTCCCTTGCTATCTTCCTACAGTCCCACCTGTGACTTTCTAGAACTGCAGCGACGTTACCGCAGCCTGTTGGTCCCCTCAGATTTTCTTTCCGTTCACTTGAGCTGGCTGTCAGCCTTCCCTCTGGGCCAGCCCTTTTCCCTGCACCACCCAAGTCGGATCCAGGTCTCTTCAGAGAAGGAGGGAGCTCCAGACACTGGTGCTGAGCCCAGCCCTGAGGACAGTGACCCCACTTACAGTTCCAAGGTCAGTTGGCTGGGCTCTTGTGACTTGTCACCTTACGAGGACAGAATGTGGCTGAGCACCTTGTCCTCTACACAGGTGCTGCTGCTCTCCTCTCCAGGCCTGGAGGAGTTCTATCGTTGCTGTATGCTGTTTGTGGATGACATGGCTGAGCCAAGGGAGACTCCAGAGCATCCTCTGAAGCAGCTAAAGGTAAGCACTGGCTTACAGGAGGCAAAATGTGCTGGCTGGTCAATCTGCCACATTTTCAGCAGCTAGGCTTCTGTGCATTAACATAGAAACTCGGTGTTTCAGAGCTGAAGGCCCTAACTTTATACAGGAGGACCATATAGAGACGCTTCCTCTGAAGAGAAGTCAGGTGGCTGGTTTGAGTGAATGGCCCTAGAGCCCTAGGTGGTGGTGGCCTTAACTACTTCTTGCTGCCTCACTTCTTGCTGGGCAGCAGCCTTGCCTCACTGTGGGAGACGCAGGCCATGTTTCGTTATTCCCAATCTCTCTGCAGTTTTTGCTGGGCCGGAAAGAAGAAGAGGCAGTGCTGGTTGGGGGTGAGTGGTCTCCTTCCCTGGATGGCCTCGACCCCCAGGCAGACCCGCAGGTGCTGGTGCGCACAGCCATCCGCTGTGCACAAGCCCAGACTGGCATTGACTTGAGCACCTGCACCAAATGGTGAGTGGCCTTCCCCATGTGGCCAGCTCGCTGTGGGGTGTCAGGAGCCTGGCTTCTGCCCTCTAGGTTCTCTCCTGCCACAGCTCATGCCTGCCCACTCCTAACTGCTCACAGATGACTGAGATCCCAGGGCTGTGAGCATTGATGGCAGCTGACCCCCCAAGCCACACCCAGTCCTCCTCAATGCCTTAGTGTTCCTATGTGCTATCTGCTTCCTGCGTCTCCCTGTTGCCTAACCATGGAGGCTTTGGTGTGTGGCTTTATGTCTTTACTCACGGCTGGGCATGCAGCATGTGTGCATGGAGTGCTGACTGGAGACAGAGGCACTTGTCTGTGAGTGTGATACAGTAAATATGTCACAGTTGAGGGCCTTCTTTTCCTTTTGCTGTGACCAGGTGGCGCTTTGCCGAGTTTCAGTACTTGCAACCGGGGCCGCCCCGGCAGTTACACACAGTAGTGGTATACCTGCCAGACGTGTGGACCATCATGCCCACTTTGGAGGAGTGGGAGGCACTGTGCCAACAGAAAGCCACAGAGGCAGCTCCCCAACCGCAGGAGGCACCAGGGGTAAGGCTGGGCCTTTGGAAAATGCAAGGAAGCTGGGCATGGTGGCACAAGCCTATAACTTCCACACTGGGGAGGTAGAGGCAGGAATACCCAGAGTTCAAAGTTGATTTCACCTGAGGTTTGCCTCAGCTACATGAGCCCCTATCTCAAAAGTATGTGCCCTGACCCCAGCGCCCAGAGGGTCATACCTGAGCTATTGTCATAGGAAGCAGAAGCTACCGAACAGGCTCCAGATGTGGCAGAGCAAGCAGACACTTCTAAACAGAACACAGAGACAATGGAGGCCACCACACAGCAAGATGTGGATACTGATCTCCCAGAGGCCCCTCCACCTCCCCTAGAACCTGCTGTGATGGCACGTCCTGGCTGTGTCAACCTGTCTCTCTATGGAATTGTGGAGGATCGGAGGCCAAAAGAAAGGATCTCTTTTGAGGCAAGTGCAGGAGAGAGCTCATGAGTATGATGAAGGGATAGTGTGGTGTACTTGTCCTCTTCCCTGATGCCATGGCCCCTGCACCTCTTCTAACAGGTAGTGGTGCTGGCTGAGCTATTTGTAGAGATGCTGCAGAGGGATTTTGGCTACAGAATTTATAAGACGCTGCTGAGCCTTCCAGAAAAAGTTGTGTCTCCTCCTGAACCTGAGAAGGAGGAAGCAGCCAAAGAGGATGTGGTCAAAGAGGAGGAGACTGTCAAAGAGGAGGCAGTGAAGGTGTCCAAGGATGAGGTACAGAATGAGGGCACAGCTGCCGAGTCAGACAGCCCACTGGTGAGTACTGTTCTCAGCCCTGGGCTGGACCAAGGCCCAGACATTGTCAAGCTTAGTATGATTCAAGCCCCTCACGTGTGTCAGGCTGTTTTAGGAACTTTGCATGTCTAGTTGGATTGCTCCTTTATGTTACCCAGTCCTGAGGCCCAGGAACATGAATCTCTGCATGTGGCCACACAGCTAGGAAGTGGTATGTCCGGAGTGAGGGAAGTGGCCCCAAAGAGGGAGGGAAGTATGTCTGATAAGCCATGGCAGCATAGAAATGCCAGTCAGAATCTTCAGGAGTTAGGCTTACCTGATAGTTAGGTGGACAAACTGGTATTTAGACATTTCTAAAATGTAACTTGGCTTATTGTCCAAATATGTCATGTACATGTAATTGCTTAATTATGTGTACAACTAAGACTGACTCCTGAGAAATACCTCAGGGGTCATGTGCCCTTGCTCATCTGAATTCTGGTATGGTTAATTGAATGTCCATGAGTACATGGTGGGTCACAGAGTGCCACCAGTGTCCAGCACATGAGTGCCCCACTGATACCTGAGTGCTAGCACCTGTTAGCATTACAAGAATCCTGCCCCTCCTCACCACCTTGGTCTGCTTCTCTAGAAGGAGGACGGGCTTCTGCCCAAACAGCCCTCTTCAGGGGGAGAAGAGGAGGAGAAGGCCCGGGGTGAGGCAAGCGAGGACCTCTGTGAGATGGCCTTGGACCCAGACCTGCTGCTTCTGAGGGATGATGGAGACGATGAGTTTGGTGTGTCTGGGGCAGTGGCTCTGTGGGCTGGCTCTGGTGGCTTCCTCTTAGGCAGTGCTTCTCAACTTTCCTCATACTGTCACCTGTAGTACAGTTCCTCATGTTGTGGTGACCCCCCCCCCCCCCGACCATAAAATTACTTTCATTGCTACTTCATTACTGTAATTTTGCTACTGTTATGAATTGAAATGCAAGTATCTGCTATGCAGGATAGCTAACCTGCAACCCCTGTGAAAGGGTTGTGTGAGCCCCAACAGGTTCACAAACCACAGATTGAGAACCACCACTCTTAGGGATGTAGACCATCATCCTTGCTAGATGCTGAGCTTGGGATTTCTGTAGCAGGCGCAAAGCTAGAGGAAACGGAGGTTCGTTCTGTTGCCTCAAACCAGTCAGAGATGGAATACTCTTCTCTCCAGGACATGGTGAGCTCTTGTCTCCTTCTGTACTTGGTGGTGGTAAGCGTGGCCCTTCCTGGGTGAGGGTTGCCTACCAGTGACCTCTTCCCTAGACAAGAGACCAATTGTGGTTCTTGACTCATGGAGAATACTCCACTTTCCCTGTCAGGGTAGATCAGAGAGAGATCTGATCAGGGAACATATCATGTTCTGAGAATGTGCCCACAGGAGCTTGTAGCCCCAGCTCCGAGCCTCCACTTACGAGTTCTACCTGTTGCCATCAACCCAGCGCCTGGCTGTGTATACCCGTTAGCTTTGAGAGCTGCTGTAAAGCCTGTTTCTCTTCTTTCTCTGTAGCCTAAGGAGCTGGATCCCTCAGCTGTGCTCCCCCTGGACTGCCTTCTGGCTTTTGTGTTTTTTGATGCCAACTGGTGTGGCTACTTGCACAGGCGAGACTTGGAGAGGGTCCTCCTCACACTGGGGATCCGGCTCAGTGCAGAGCAGGTAGTTTCTCTTCTGTCTCGCCTGTCCTTCTAGAGGGCCTTGCCAGAGCTCTCGCAGGCTTCTGGTCTCCCTGACGCAGGTGTGTGCCCAGTAGGTGTCCTGCTGTGTTTTCTGTAGGCCAAACAGCTGGTTAGTAGAGTGGTGGCACAGAACATCTGCCAGTACCGGAGCCTTCAGTATAGCCGTGCTGAGGTGCTGGACGACGGCCTTCCTGAAGATGTGCTCTTCGGTATGTCTTGTGCTCTGCAGCCGGCAGGGAGGGGGCCATGGTGGGCCAATCTCCTGAGATCATGTATGTGTTCTGTAGGAAACCTGGATCTACTGCCTCCTTCAGGGACGGGCACAAAGCCAGGCGCTGCCCCCACAGAGCACAAAGGCCTGGTGCCCCACAATGGTAGCCTCATCAATGTGGGAAGCCTGTTACAGCGTGCAGAGCAGCAAGACAGTGGCCGCCTATACCTGGAGAACAAGATTCATACACTGGAACTGAAGCTCGGTGAGTGTGATGTCACAGCCACTAAGGGGACACCACTCCTTAGGTCTCAGGCTTTTGTCCCAATGCTCCACTTGACTGATCACAGCCTTTTTGCCATGTCTTCACCTACCTTTCAGAGGAGAGCCATAACCGCTTCTCAGCCACTGAAGTGACAAATAAGACACTGGCAGCAGAGATGCAGGAGCTGCGGGCCCAGCTGGCCGAGGCAGAGGAGACAGCCCGGACAGCAGAACGACAGAAGAACCAGCTCCAGCGTCAGATGCAGGACTTCCGCAGGCGCCTGACCCCACTGCACCTTGAGATGCAGCGGATTGTTGAAAAGGTAGGATGGCTAAAGGGTGGCCATAGTTCCTTTTGGTGAAGCCACAAGAACTGCAGAGTGGAGCTAGCCTCTGTGTGGAGAGGCCTGGAAGACAGCTGGCCCTTCCTTGCTGTGCTGGCCCTCCATGCACTAGGTTCTTAGGAGACTCAGCTGCTCTCAATGCTCTGCACTCTAGTGGCGGGACATGGGAGGAGCTTTACCCTCACCCATTGCTACATGTGCTCACACAGGCTGACAGCTGGGTAGAAAAAGAGGAGCCAACGCCTAGCAACTGAGTGGCTGCCTACTGAGGTCTGCGATGGAGCCTGATGACATTAGAGCCCTTTTGGTACCAGAAGGCAGCTGGAGCAAGGAGCTGCTGTGCTGGGAGCCACAGCAGGGGTGGCTTGAGTTCTTTGCTCAGCCTCTGCAGGGGACATCAAACTATCAGTATGGGGTTTGTGCTATGTGGATGGATGTGTAAGGAACCCCAGTTCCAGCTACAACTAAATACAACATCTTTTGCACCCCTAGAATGTCATTTTGCCCTCAGTCTTGGAATTTCTCCCAGGGCCCTTATAGTCTTGTGCTGTCTCCTGTCCTCGTCAATTTTAGAGAAAGACGGGAGGAAAAGGCTGTTCCAGCCCAGAACAAGGTCTAACGCCAATAAATGGGAGGAGTGGGCATAAGAGTTGATGCAGCCAAGAATGCCCGACCTCTGGGCGGCATGAGTGTCGCAGGCTCCCTTGTCTGTTAGGTGATGGAGCCCATTCAAGGAAGCACTTGGTGTTGGGTCAAGGTTGCCAATAGAACACTGTGTTCCAGCTGTCCCCAACTTGCCAGAAGAACCAGCACTTCTTTCTCTAGCTCTTATGTTCAGAATGTGGTATTGGCCCTGGCCTAGCCCTTTTCCATTTCCCATAATTCTTGCCTCTTTCCATAATCCATGGTTTCAGTTTGACTTTGTATATAAAGTTGTTTGTTGGTATTTTTTTTTTTTTGGCTTTTTGTTTTTTAAATAAACCAAAGTGAAAACCAAGTGTGAATCTTTGTAGCTCTCCTCTTTGAAGCTGCCTCTGCCCTCCCTGTTTGCCAGTCCTCAGTTCCCTCTAGAAGGCAGGCAGTGAGTGCTACAGGCTGTTGACTGAGTGAAGGCCCTCTGCCAAGTTGGCAGGGCTGTGGCCAAGCTGTGGTGGCTCCCTCTTGGTGTCAGTTAAAGTACACTATTGTTTTACTGGAAAGCTTTACTTGAAAATAAAATTCCAATAACAAGTGAAAATAAAATCCCAGTAATACAGGTGAGACAGAAGCCTTGCTTTGCAGGCAGCGGTTCAACGGGTAACATGTTCTAGTGGACAGCTAGAGACAAAGGCCCAGTTCAAGGGAAAGCTAAACACATGGGGTTTGTCCCTAGGCTGGACCTGTAGGGGACCAGCTTTGGTTGTGTTGGCATGAAAGGCCCACAGAGGCTGAGAGACCAGAGTTCTGCTGCCCAGGGCACTGTGCCTCATCCAACAGTCTAAAGAATCCTGAGGGGATGGTGGCTTTCCTAGAGTAGGTCCTCTGGAGGTAGACAGCTAAGGCCTCAAGTTCCACAGAAAGCCCAGGCCCTTCCAAAGGCTCCTGTCGGTCAGACACTATAGGACACTCTGGACGGTTCTGGAAATAAAAAGGCCCCAAGGTTTTTCTACATTGCTTATCAGCATTGGGCATAGGGAAACAGCAGCCTGTGAGGCTCCTAGTATCAGGCTCAAAGAAATGGAGACATTTAAGTCAGAGAACTGGCAAGGTAGAATAGTGGCCACCTGTCCCCAACTGCCTGGCCATTGGGAGGTCCATGAATCCATGCCTGCTAGGAGCAAAGCCTATAGAGATGTCATCTGTGTCCCAAAGAGTCTAAAGACTCCTGAGGGACAGGGGCTCAGTCATCAGCCACGATGGAGAGGGCTCGGAGTTCACTTAGTTTGGTCTCATTTTCCCGCTCTCGCTGCTCATCTGAGTGGCCTGGCTGGTCAAGCTGCTGGGTCAGGTCTCCAAAGATCTTATGCATTTCTGAGTAGTATACAACCTGGGTAGGAGGCAAGAGTTGTTGGCAGGAACTGGACTCAAGTTCTACACAGCACCCACTCAGCAAAGCAGCCAAGAGACACAAGCAGAGCCTGGTTCTGGATCTATGGGTGGCTCTGGCTGAAGGGGCTGGGGTGTGTGTCTCACTTGCTCCATCACTGCCTCTCAGCTCTCATCCTATCCCTCAGCAGCCTAGGGATAGGGGAACCTCAGCTGGGGCTTTTGGAAATATATACTGCAGAGAGAGGTTTGTCAGGACCAAAATAGCTAGATTGGGCAGGGAGACTGCATTTGAGGGTGCCAGAGGAGAGTATGTGGGCAAGGGCAGGCCTGGGGCTTACTGCTTTTTCTAATCGAGGAGAGGAGCCAGGGGCTTTTGGTCATGGAAAAAGAAGACAGCAGACACTGGCTCCCCAAGTCTTGAGAGCTGGTTTTTGAAGTCCAGTTAAGGAAGGTGTCAGTTCCCCAGACCCCACCCCTTCCCAGTTTTGCTAATTATTACACCTAGGTTAAGTTGCCTGGATGAAAAGCAGCACTGATGCTTAAAAGAGCCCAAGATGTGAGTGACAGGGTGAGAGGTGGGAGGCAGGTTCTAGAACAGAGGGGTTTCTCCATATGTAGATGGCAACTTTTACATAGAGGTCAGAGGCCATTTCTGCCTCAGTTTCCACTGACATGACACCACATCCTTATCAAAGTGTTTCACTTTCTTCAAGCACCTTAACTTTGAGATGTCTTTAGGATTCTCCTTCCATTTGAGAAACCAGATGATGGGGACTGGGAGGGTGGTTGTGTAGCAAGGGCCAGTGGGAAATGGTATCCTAGGAAGTCTCTTTAGAACCCCCAGCTAGGTTGCACTGGGCCAAGTGCTGGGGGCCCCCAATTCCTTGCCTGGGACACAGTGCCTGGTGAGTCAGCAGGAATGCTCACTTCTCTAGTGACTAATAGCAGCAGCCGGGTGAGAAGGAGGCTGGCACTGGGAGAGGTGGTAAACAACTCTGGTTACCCTGCTGCTTGGTTACATACAGGGTACCCCATAACCTGGGCACCCTGCAGCTTCCTCTAAGGATCTGGGGGTGGGGCTTGTGTATGCAGTTCACTGAAAGCAGAGGCAGGTGTCAGCAAAAGAGAGCAGGCCAAGCTCTTTCCTTGTAAATCCACACCTCATCCAAAAGGCTCAGTGGCTGGAAGGCAGCCCTCACCTGCAGGGACAACAGGAGAGCATGCTTCCCCTTCTGTTGTCAGTCTCACTCCCTGGAGAGCACCGGACTGAAAACATGGATCATTAGCAAGTCCAGGCTCCAGTCCAAAGCTTGCTTACTCCACTGCTTTGGGTGTCATTCCAAATGAAGGCTGGGAAGTGGGAATCATGCTTTACCATGGTCCCTGTGACTATGAAAGCAACCAGGAGTGATGGTGTCCACTGGAGGGCAGCAGAGGTGCAGCTAAGACAAGAAGCAGGGGCAGGCAGAACTTGGGGACAAGAAGCCTTAGCTTCGTGGCCAGTGAGTGTTGGAGTCCAAGATGGAAGCCAGCACCTGTGATCACTGAGAAGCCCTGCTCCTGCCTGCCAGTGGGGAGAACAATCCTAGCTAAAAATTGCCTGACGATGAACAGTGAGGGGAGAGCAGGAGCTGCATGCCATCCCGATTGGACCCAGTAGCAGGAGACACTGGGCTCCGACCTGTGCCTTACCCTCTTTCTGGCTGCCACCCCCATACTGGCCTGCACTCCCATTTGTCTTTCCATTAGGGGGCACTTCATATCTAGTGGCCAGCATTTCAGAGCCTATTCAGGTCCTCTCCCTAGGAAACTGAAAGTTAAGACTCCTAATGGAGTTCTGTTGGGTTCGCAAGCAGTCACTCTACTGGCCTCTCAACTACCTCTGCAAAGGACTTGATCAGTTAAAGTGGAAGCTAAAGATGCAATCTGGGCTCTTGCTGCTTGCTTAATTAAGCATGGGAGGAAGAACTCAAGGGGTAAAGAGTTAAACAAAAAGGAACCCTGTCTATCATAGGGTTGGGATTGAGTAGATTGCCAATGGAGGATACTCAACAGAAATTCCAGTACAGTATCAGTGCCAGGCACCAGGGCTGACTAGGATACCACATGAATTCTCATAGTGCCTGGGGCAGGGAGGCACTGCTGTCTGTGCAGAACATGGCTATATCTAATGGGAACTGGGTTTCTACAAAGATGATTCCCTGTCTCACCTGTGCCCGGATCAGGGACTCAAAGCTGGGCTGAAAATAGTCAAGTCGGCTGCCATAGAACCGTGGCATCTCATCCAGGAGTTGTTTGTTCTTGGCCTCAAAGTCTTCCCGTACAGGCCGTAGCTCTTCTCGGGCCTGGGGAACAAGATCTTGGAGTCAGGACTGTCACTGAAGGGGGCAGAGTGTGGGTGGGAATGGCTAGTGTCCTGGTTCTGCTGGTCCTCAAAGGAGGACCCCATGGCAATGGTTGTTCTGTTTACCCTGTTGCTTCTCCCCCAACCCTCCGTTCTCCCCTGCACCTGGTGGAGCTTGGCCAGTACAGGGCCAGTCTTCTCCTTTTCCTCGTACTTCTCCACCTTGGCCTGCAGCCTCCCGTAGTCTTGCAAGGCCTGTTCCCGCCTTTTCACTGCCATGTTGAGGCTTGGGAATATGCTGCTGAACCTGTTGGGTACAGCCTGGTTGGAAACAGGCTTCTCATGTGGGGGTGTATCCGACAGTCACTACTTACTTAAAAACATGTGCAACACACCTACTATGTTATGTGCCATAAGGCTCTGAGGGTTTGGGGCTTGTACAGTTGGGATGATGTGTGGGGGAGACAGTACTGAGGACTGTCCCCAGACCCAAGTGGTAGGCTGTGACTGACAGTGCTCCTTGTCCTGCTACTGAGCCTCATCACAAGGCCAGCAGGGCTAGAATCCCCCTGTATATACTAAAGACCAGAGCAAACCAAACCCAGGGGAAGCCAGGGCCACAACCAGGTAGTGACGGTCTGGAAAGGATTATGAATATCCAAGTGTCAACATCTTTTCTACTATCTTTTTTGTCACAGTGCCACTGACAGGTGAGAAAAAAAAAAAAGATAGATCCTGGCTAAGGGCTCCTTTACACTGTGAGGAAACACAAAGGGCGTGGTTCTCCCACTACAAGAACAAATGGAAAAAACACGTTTTAGAAAGATGGTCCTAGCCCCTCCTACCCAATGTGACTGAAAAGGAATATGGTATAAGCACTCAGATGACTTGCCGCACAGAGAAGGCTGTGTTTGAAATGTTTTGGCATTTGAGTGTACCTATTATGAAGGCCACCGTTCCCCCATCAAACCATTCTACCTTGGACAGGCCCAGCCCAGGCAAAAGTAAATGTTCTCCTTGACACAGATGAGGGGTGGAGGTAAGGGAAGTCTGCAAGTAGGTCTCTTGGGAGTGAGAAGATGGGGCAACTCCCTTGACTGCAAAGCTGTAAGGACATGTGTGCTGGCCTTAGTGCTGTGCGAGACTTTCCTACCATACTATGTGGTGCCCACTGTGCCAGCCAGGAGCTCTAACAGCCTGCTATGATATAGACAAGCAACCTAGAGAGTCAATGCCTCTGGTCACTCAGGTGGAGAGACACAGCCAGTGGCGTAGGACTACAAGAGTCAGCTTATCTAGGTGAAGCCCTGAGATCGTGACAAAGCAAGCAAACGGAAGTCAGGGACAAGTATCTTTTCAATGGGACGACAGTCAGTGGGTGAGGCCAGCCTTTCACATGCACCAGAGCTGAGTGAACATCTGAATGCTTAAGCTGTCTTCAGTAGGTTCACATACCACAGGAGGCACGATTCCTAACCTTTGCTTCTCATAGGACATGATCATAAACTCGGTACTAAAAAGCCTCAACAAGTCAGGGCCACACAGATGGGAGTAATGAATACTCCTGCTAAAGAAGAGAGAATATAAACTTGGCCAGGCATCAGGTGAAATGTGCAAAATAGATGTGGGGACCAGGCCCCACCAAGTCACACTGGGAGGAGCCACTCACACCACCTATGTCAAGACAGCTGTACCCAGTGATTCAGCTGCTCTGGAGCCCCTCTCCCTTCCTGGGCAGCTGGGCAGCGTGGCTCAAGGAAACAGGTGCCTCAAGTCTGAGGACCTACCATCCCGCCCCTCCCTCTACCCTAAGAGGACAAAGGACCCTAGCAGCTTGATCCTGCGGTCAGAAGCAGCCTGCTTTTTGGGTGGCCTCAGGGCCAGGGTCAGAGAAAGGGTAAGAATGAGAGACAGGCAGGAGGCAGAGGTGGAGTACTTTCCTGTTCAGGCCTCACAATCTCCCCTTTGCTCCTTGGAATACACCTATGGGAGTGGGGTGCATCACAAGGCACAAACCAATGTGTCAAGGGCATCCTGCAGGTGTGAAGTGGCCTTGGTGCAATGTTAGTTGCTCATGCAGCCCTAGACACATGCTAGTCTCAGCAAAACTTAGACCTCAGCTCATGGTCCCGGCCCCTCTCCATGGTTGTCATCTTCAAGACCAAGTCGCACCAACCAGGAACATTATTACTGTTGTGACTTGGCCAGCTCATGAAGGGCACAGTGGTGCAAGTGCACATGGAAGGGCAGAGCTGGGACAAACCAGGGGGTCACAGCCTTGGGGAGTGTGGTGTCTACACAGTGCTACTTAATCAAGACCACTACCTTCTGCAGGTGCAATGGGCTCTGCTGCCCCTGCTAGTGGCTCCTGATTCTTGGGACCTTGAAGGTCTTCCTTCTATCTTGTCTCCTATAGCAGTACTTCTCAGTCGAATTAAGATTTGATCGAGATCTGAGGACGGTTAGTAGTTCAGGCAACTGTAGATGAATCATTAACAATGGGGAATCTGGGTAGCTTTGGACATGGGACTGGGAGCCCCTGAGACAAGGGACAGGTGTCATGTTCTTTTCATCTGAGGTGGCTATTAATGTCACTCACAGGAAGAGTGCCTGTCTATCCTGAGGTGATGGGGAAAGGAATTCCTGTTCACTTTCTTATTTTCTACTTCTCAGCCGTGGACAGATCTTCCCAGGTACCTGATAGCAGGATTCACACTACATGGGGACGAGCTAGGGTTGGGGTGCTGGTATTGAAGGTTAAGACAGGTACAGGCTGGTCCTCTGTGTCTGGACTTTCCCAAGTTCCTGCTGACCTCCTGGCGAGGATGACACATAGGCCCAGCTCTCCCTAAAGCACAAAGCTTACATTTTCTACTGTCTTCTCCCAAGGCGCATGGTGGCAAAGTCCAATCCTCTGCAAGTCTCAGCTGTCAACTTAAGAATTAGTGGCAAGAGGTGGGCCATCCTCTGTTCCCTGGCCCGGTTCAAATCATACATCCACATGCTCCATGCACACTTTGTTCACCTAGTCCTGCTTTTAGGTACCAACTCTACCACACCAAGGAATCAGCTTGGCTTTCTTTCTACAGAGGAAACGGATTCAAGCCAGCGTGAGTGGCTGGGGCACTGCTGCTCAATATGGCAGCACGCACACCCGACCCACCTTCCAAATCCGTGAGTGCCTAGATCTGATTCACACTGATTTTCAAAGATAGGGGAGTGGGGTGGGCCTAGGTCTACATCATTGTTTCAGGGAGCCCAATCTAGGAGGCACCCGTTTCTTGCCTGGCATAGGATTGAACACCAAGCTCGCACCCCAGGGAAATAAAGCGTGGGGTGAAGAGAGAGTGGGGAGGGAAAGAGGCCGGCTGGGAGGTGGGCTGGGAGCAGCCGGCCTGGTGGGGAATGCCTGCCATTCCTCATCTGTGCCCACACAGCCGGGATCTTCCACCCACCAGGAAAGGGAAATTGAAAGCATCCCCATCCGACATGTGAACAACCAGGGACTTGGGGATTAGAGACCGAGCCCCCTTTGCGGGGGACACTGGGGGCGACAGGGTGGCCATGATCTTCATTAGAGGACAGGAAAGCTGCAGTTTCCTGTTTCCGGTGCTGGGGTCCCTGGGAGCTTCTCTCCTAGCACTAGGAAGCAAGTGGGGAGGAGGGAACAGGCAGTGGTGGTTTATGTGGTCATGGGGGATTGTATGCTGGCTGTGGGCTGCTGAAGCCAGCCAGGCAGCCAGGCCTGAGGCTCATACAGAGGTCAGCGGATCCATGGCGGAGATGGAGGCCGCCCCCTCTGCCACGCCCCCACCTTCCTGGCAGGTGGTGGGCTGCTTGCTTGGTGGGAAGCAGCCGGGGTTTCTCTCTACTTGGCTGAAGCAGCCAGGGATCCGATTTCAATGCCGCCTCGTTGGTTGTGAAATCGAGAAGGTAGTCAACCCCCTAGTTCTCTGAGCTGGCAGTTCTACCATATTCTGCCAACTCTGGGTGCCTGTGGCTGCCTCTGGGCCCCTGCATCTCAGGCACACCAGAGTCCTGTGCACAGAGGCACTTCCCTCTAAGACCAGGCCGGATGAACAGCTCCCCTGCTCTCAGGTCCCCATGCAGGGCTCCTGGTCTGGAAATGAACTCTGACCGAGAGACAGAGGTGGGAGAGCCCAGGCTGATGAGGATGGAGTGGTGGGCACGGGTCAGGCCTGGCCTTACGGCAGCTGCAGGTGCTCTGAGTGTCCAGTGTTGGGGAGGAGCACTGAGAAAGCTAGGAGGGCTTTTCCTAATCCCACCCCTGGACCTGAACAGGGAAGGAGTAACTCAGCACTCCCCCACACCCAAAGACTATAGGATCAAAAACTGCTTTCTTCATCTCCTCCAGCTTGATCTCAGCTTAATGATAATGAAGCAGCGGCTCCTTGCCCAGCCCTGGCAAGGCAACTGCCAGGGACCACCACGGAAGAGGTAATAAAGTGCAGCTGCTGGCGCAGAGTGGGAGCCTTTCTAGGTCAGAGCAGGCTGGGAGAGGCCAGGAGAGAGGAAGCACTTGAGAGCTTCAAGGCCAGGCCTGGGCCAGCCTCCTCCCCTGGGGACCCACAGGACAAACCTGTCTGATCCTTGACCAGGGCCTGCTGGACCAAAAAAAAAAAAAAAAAAAAAGTCTCACAGAATTCCTTGCTCTCACAGATCATGAGTGAGGGGACCTTCCCAAGCAGGATGCGGCGGGCGGCTGCTGCTGTTGCGCCCTTCCCCATGTGCAGCCACCCCCACGTTTCCAACACAAAGTGCTGCAGGCAGCTGCATCCCAGGCCGGCTGTGAGATGAAAGGCCTTGCTCATGTCTGTTGAGTGCTGGCCAGAATCTCTACAAGTTGAAATCAGCCAGCACTGGGCCTCCCGGGGCCCAACCAGAGGCAAAAGGGGAAGGGGCCAAACGACCACCAGGGCAGTGTCTGGCACCACACAAATGAGCAGTTCCCTGCCTCTAGACTGTGACTAGGCAGTGCAGCTATGCTGGGACAACCAGGAGCCTCATCACAGGACAGGCTATATGGCTGGTGTCCCTGTTGTTCCTTGTCATGGGAAGCTGTGGTGGACACATTGCGAGACATGCTCTTTGGGTCCCAAGCGTCTAGCTGATCTGCTGCCCCACAAGTACCTTGAGGCCCTTTTCCTTGGATGATCTTACTCACTTTTTCAGGGGTTCAATCACTGTCTTTTGGATCTGGTTCACCTGTCAAGAGAAAAATACAGATTCAGACTCTTCCTAGAAGAGGATGTTCCTCAGAGGCCACACTGCTAGACATGCTCCTTGGTTTCCAAGTGGCTAGCTGATCTGCTGTCCCCTGAGAGCTGGGCAAGAGGGGATGGAGTGGGACAAGCAGTATAGTATTCATATTCTGCTGCCAGAGGAGGCGGAGAGGCCAACTAGGAATCCTGAGGACCACACCTAGGGCTGGGTTTGGTTTCAGGTTAACACATTTCCTATCAGTGCTACTGACAAAGGTTTGTAAGGGCCTTGCTCAGTGTGGACGGATGGAGCTGCCCTGCAGAGCATCGCTGCTGTAAGCACAGGAGACACGGGCATCTGACCAGGCTGGTTTGGAAAGAGCTGGGCTTGAGGCTATCAGGCTTTACAAGGCTGAAGTCCAGTATCACTTTCAACCTATGGTCACTGCATCTAGCTAGGTCCAAGGGGAAAGAGGTGAGGAGCATAGACCACTGGAAGCAAGACCTGGTCACCTTCTCCTGGTTGAAGGCATCCATCCGCTTCATGGCTGTGTCTAGGGCTGTCACCATGCGCAGAAAGTCCTGGTCCTGCTCACACAGCGGGTTGGACAGTAGGTCCAGGGATATCTTCACAGCAGATTTGGACATGGCTGTTAAGAAGTTAAAGGCTCTGTGAGCTCCCAGAGGGACAGGGATGAAGGTCTCCTTAGTGTTCCCCCTATGCATGCAGTGCTGTATCACCGGATAGCAAAACTCCTGGGTTGTTCTGGACCAGGAGAATGGTAAGCTGCATGACACATTTCTGCTCCAAAGATGCTAAGTCCATAATTCTAGAATACAAGAACCTGTACTGCAGGTGAGCTGCCTGCCCCCTTGGGACTCTCTCTAGTCTATTGTACACGAGGGCTGGCCCACTTATCACACCTGGACAGAGGGGGAATACTTGAGGTGCTATGGGCTATCTGGGAGTCACAGGCAGTACCAAGGAGGATGGAGACCCAGTGGGAGCTTTGAGGTTCTTGATCTGGGGCTCATTTTTAGCAACTCCATATTTGCTCAGGGAAAAGTAGGCAGAGGGCCTAGTGAAGGACCTGGCCCAACATGGTCCACACCAGTTTCTGAACCCATCTGGCTGAGTATCAGAGCAGAACACAAGTTTTGCCCATGATCTTAGCCAAAAAGACTGAGAAGCAGTACAAGACAGATGTTATTGTTTCAAACGCCACTGGGTGCTTTAGTTCAGACTGGCCTCACTGTGTGGCCAAGATGGGCCTCCAGCCTCAGTGATCGCCTGTCTCAGCCTCCTCCGTGGCAGCATTACAGGCATACACTGACACACTCGGCTGGGATTTATTTTGTTTATTATTACTTGAGTGTCACAGCATTTAAGATGCTATTGATTTTAAGGCACACTGTTACTGTATAAACCACTGAGAAAGAAAGAAAATGCTGACCATCAAACCACCACATTAGCAAGTGTGACAGAGCTGTGGTTGCAAGGACACTAAATTGAAAAAGTGTCTTAGAATGGATGCAGGGAGACCCACCTCCAGTTGATTACATGTGGGGCTTTCCTTGCCATCCCATGAGTGGAACAGATAGTTCCCGGAGAAGGGCCTTGTGGGAGAGGAGAAGCCCAGGCCCTGATAGAGGTTCCTATCATGGTAGGGGGTTACAGTTACCACACAAAGAAAGCCTACTACTGTGTGAGGGGACCAGAAAGGTAAACTTGTCAGAAATGCTGTAAGAAACAGTTCTGAAATGATTACAAACAACACAGTCAAAAGAAAAGTCTGCACAGAACTGCAGACATATCTGAAAATGTCTTCTATTATTATTCTTTCCCCAGTATTTAAAGAGAAACAAAACAAAACAAAACAAAACAAAACAAAACAAAACAAAACAGCCAAAAAACCAAACCAAAGCCTTAACCAGACACTGGCTGGTGGAAGGCTTTCTTCCCACTTATTCTAACTCTCAGGGCTTCTTCCTGCTAGAACCACAGGAAGTCAAGGTGCTGCACTCCCTTGGTCTACTTCCCTGGGCACAGCCAGGTCTGAAGGACAATGCAGCACACCGCCCTGGATCCCAGCCCCAGGCACAGCCTTTCTGCTCTGCAGGGATTACATAGTGAGTCCATGCCCACATGGCCTACTACCCAGAACTGGCAGTCTTGGAAACTTGGGGAAACTAAGGATCTTGGACCTCTCTTGTGTTTCTGAGGTTCCAATACAGCTTCCAGATGAAGCTCCAAAGCCTTCAAAAACTGCACTCTGAAAACTCCCAAAGTCTAATCATTTTACCAAATGGAAGATCCTCTTTTCAGAGCACCAGAGAGGATTTTAGGGCCTGTCCACCAGGGAGATTTTTAGGGCCTGTCCTGGGAACCTGGGAGAACCTGAGGTCAGAAAAGGAATAGTTTACTTTCCTCAACTGTTGGGTCAGTGGCTCTCAGCATGTTCCTACACTGTCCTGGTGTTACAATGTGTCATAGACATTCCAGGCCTTGTTTTGTACCTCAGAATGCTAAAGTCAAGCTTGGTATCACTAGTCCTCTAGTGACCCTGCTGTGTGTCACCCATGGGCCAGACCCTGAATGCACACAGTGTGTGCTAGAGGAAGCTGCCCTTTAGAAGGTTGCTCTGCTCCTTGCTCTGGACACAGTGGTCCTAGGCTTCAATAGTCACCCCTTGGTCCACCACATCTGGATACTGTGGTGCTACTCAAGCTGGGATTCGACTCCTGGGGCAGCTGGTCAAACAGTGAGACGGGCCTGCTTACTGCAGTAAAGACGCCCTTGGCTGCTTTCTAGCTTAGAGTAACCAGGAAAACAGCGAGGCATGGGCAGGTGGGCTGGAAAGGTGGCTCAGCGGTTAAGGACACTTGCTGCTCTTCAAGAGGAGCCAAGTGTAGCTCCCAGCACCCATATAAAGTGGCCCACAATTGCCTCTAACTCCAGCTCCAGGGGATCTGATGCTCTCTTACGGCCACCATGGGTATCTGCACTCAAGTGCACACATACCTACATGAACACACACATAGTTTACAAAATAAATTTTAAAAAGGTCTAAAAACAAAACCAAAAAAAAAATTCTGCCCCAAGACAGGTAACTGACAGAGCAAGCCCCTCCTTTAAAGATGGACATTTCACATGCTCTGCCATCCTGAATTCGGAACACAAGCACGAGGTGGGATTCCTCTGAGGCTGTACAAGTACGGTGGCTACCACAGACATCATTATGTGGAGTGGCTGAAGGAACCAAAGACGGGATCTCAGGTCTACTTCTGCCTTCGGGCCAATGAACACAGCCACTGGGGTAAGGTCACATTCCGCCTCAGGGCCTTTGCTGCCTGTGTTCTCCAGGCTCATCTACATAGAGCACTCCCTTGTCCCTTCAGGTACAGGGGCGCCTCCAGAGAGAGGCCTCCTGTATACCCCACTTAAAGCAGCAGTCCATTACCCTCCATCCCTTTGTGTTCCTTCACTGCACTGGCCTTTGCATGGTGCTATAATACATGATTTCTTACATGCCCTTTCTCCCAGGACGGAAGCTCCTGCCTTGACTGACTACTGAATCCCTAGCACTGAGATGTGTGCCTGGAACAAGCTGCTTCTCAATCGGCATTTGTCAGATGAGGGATGGTGCTTCTCCCTGGTGGGCCCCCCCCCCCCCCCCCCCATCGCACAGATACATCCCTCTCTCTGGAATCTATGGAGAAGCTGTCAAGGTCCTTTTGGCAGGCGCCTTGGTGCAGCTCCCTCTGCTGCAGATGTTGGTGGCAGTACCACTGCTCTTACTAGAAGCGTGCTGGCGACCATGCTGCTCACAGGGCTTTTCACACAACTTTACTATCACAACAAGCCACAGGGCTGAGGACCAGCAACTGTGGGTGCCTTTCAGACAAAGCACAGTGAGGTTAAAGGGCAGTGCTTGCTGGGGACAGTATGGGAACGTTCTCTTCTGTTCTCTGTCGCTCAGTGACACAGCCTCTTGGCGCTCTCTGACTTGAGCTGCCTCAATCACTGGGCCCCTGGGCCCAGTTCCTCCTGAACAAGTCCCTTCAGTCAAGAGCCCTCCTTAGCCCTGGCTGTCTGCTGGCACCTGCTGGTTCCACACCACTGTGTCCTCAGTAAGACAGAATGATCCTGAGGTTTTCCTGGCTTTACTTTAACTGACCCTCCTGCTTAGCCGCATAGCCCCTTGGGCTGCTGTTGCCATGGGGAAACCGTGTTGCTGACTTCTGCCAGGAAGGCCACGCTGTCTTTTTTCTCTGGCCCTGACCCTAATGCAAAAAAGGCCCTGGAAACAGAGGCTTCTGCTGGCTGCACTACTATCCTGACAGGAACCTGGGAGCATCTGTTTTCCTGCCCGACTAAGCTGGAGAGTGGCAGGACCCTGTGGGAGATGGTGATCTGATCAGAGAGAAATGATCCAGGCCTCCTCTTAGGGACAGCACTTGGTGTTCTCTGAGCACAGTGGCTTCTGAGTTAGCCCTTGTGGGTCTGAGGAGCCAAGCACCTTATGCCTCTTGCTGCCTTGATGGGCATGAGGAGGGCCACTCACCCAGGTCGGCATCGGTGCTTTTCTTCATGTCCTTCTGCAGGCGCTTGGTCTGTTCTTCCAGCCTGAAAGCGAGGGGGGTTGGAGGGATGGACACTCACCCTCCAGCACTCAGGCCTAGCCTCTTCTCTGCTTCAGGGAAGCCCAGAAGGGAGGAAAGGCCCTCTGTGTAACAGAGGCCTGCCACAGACCCCTGTGCCACCTCAGGCTCTGCAGGAGCTCAATCACCCAGAGACTGTGCAGTAATGGCCAGTCACCTTTTAGAATTGTCTTGGGTTCCTAACTGTAAATGGACAAAGGGCACAGGAAAGGCTCCCTGAATGAGCCTGAGCTGGCCAGGAGGAGGCAGGGCAGGGACAGTCAGCAGTCCCCCAGCTATCTCCCATCTCCCTCTCCTGGAGTTAGACACTCACTGCTGCAGTTTTCCATACTCTCTTTCAAAGTCTCTCTCCACCTGTAAGACAAGCGATAGCTCAGTCAGTGGGGCAATGACAACATGGTGGAAAATCTCCTCGCTTACTGAAACTCTCCACACCCTCCCCCAGCCTGCAGCAACAGCGCTGTCCAGTCCCTACACGCTCCAGCAGATCGTTAACAACAGTGTCCCTGTGTTCCCAAACTAATGAAGTGTTTGACTTAGGGAGAAGGCCTCTCCCTCCAGAGGGACCATAGGCAAGTTGGCAAGTCTTAGCGATTGTGCCTTGGCTCTGTCATTCCAGAATGAGGCCCTGCTTAGTGCCCTGCCTCATCCCAGCTCTGGAGGCAGCCAACGTGATCTGACAGGACAGGAGTCAGCTGGGCACCAAAGAAGAGGCAGGTCTGAAGTAGGCGGGTTCTGCCATGTGCTAGCCGTGAGGCTTGAGACAGTGACTTTCCTTCTCAGCCACAGCTTCCTCACAGGCCCTATTCTTCTGCTTTGGGGTCTGGGGTACATCAAAAAAAGATCTTGTATGGGATATCAGGTGGGAGCTTGCTATAGAATGAGGGGTCCCTGCACCTGAGCCTGCACTTCCGAGGCTGTTCAACAGGGGGCCTGCATGCAAGGATAGCTACGAATATAGTGTAACACAAAACTGTAAGTTTATGAAATCATGAAATATTTTTGTAATTAAAAATTAATTTATTATTACTATTATTATTGTATTTATGATATACCTGCAAGGGCAGGCATATCCATGGAGGGCAGAGAACAACTTTCAGGAACTTGGTCCACTGTGGGTTGGTGATCACAGGTTGTCAAGTCTGCATAGTAAGCGCTCTTACCCATCAAACCATCATACTGGCCTACACTTTTTAGGGGGGAAGCAGTAACTTAATTGTGTGGCCTTGAAAGTGAACACTGAAGATGACAGTGCCATCTTCAAAAGGTGGGACTAGCCTAGTTATTCTTCCAGCACATGGTGCAGGAAGGCAGTCGAGAGGAGTGGACAAAGGCAGGGAGGGCAAGGTCTCCCATTAATAGCTTCTAGGATCTTTGAGCAGAGTGATTTCCCTTGGTCATTGCTACTTAAGGGAAGGTAACAATGGCCAGGTACCCAGCCCACAGTGGTGATTTCAGAGTGTACATCCATGTTCCTTTCCTGATTGCTGGGTTCTGCAGGGCCACTGCAGCCTGGAGATGCAGAGAGCAGCAGCCAGAACTACATGGGAAATGACAGGCATGTAAGCCCTGATGTGGCTAAATAGAGAACCTCATGCTAGGCAGTATCACGGTGCTGTGGCCTTCATAACCCAGAGGATGTGGCTGCTGAGTGTCTTATTTTTCTTCATATTAGCATTTATTTCCAAAAGGACAAAAGGGAAACTAAGTATTTCTTGGCCCACATCCCACTCTCCTGGAGACACACCTATTTGCTTACTCCTCTGGGGTGGTAGGGGTTGAGCCCCTGTGCTGCTGCCTTTGGCTCCCAGCCTTCTCTTTTGCAATGCCTGAGTGTGCTGATGTGTGTGGGATGTCAGAGATCACCTGGTCTGCCTGGCTGGGGACTGCTTGGACTTGTACAGAGGGGCCTTCAAGCTCCCAGCCAGGTAGAGTTGCTCTGGGGGAGGAGAAGCTCACAGTCTCATCCTGGGGTGGGCACATGCTCCTGCTTGATGCCATTCAAGGTTGCCTCACAGGAACTTGGAAACACCACTCCCCCTGCTTCCAGGAGCCATGGTCGAGGGTCCCACATCTTTCTCCCCAGAAGACAGAGCCACTTGGGGGTAGGACCAGAATTCCAGGCCCTCAGATGATGGCTGATAGAATAAAGAGACCCATTGAAGGCACATTCCAAGGTACATGTCTTCTGAGGGAAAGGGCCAAGTGGAAAAGATCTGAACATTTCTGAATGCTTGATGCCTTTGCCAAAAGGCAACTGGAGGCCAGTCAACAATGCAAGTGTAAACACATGTGCGTGCACTGTCAGGGGATTGGGCTGGGCCAGGCTGCTGGAGGCAGCATGGGGAGAATCAAGCTCCAGATGAAGTTCCCTACATTCTCCTGGGCCTAGGGTGCAAGGGCAATGCCTAGGCCAGACTGCCCAGCATGAGCTTAGTGTTTGCCAAGTGAGTGAACAAGCTCAGCTCCTTCCAAACCCAAATTCCTGGCAAAGGGGAAAAGGAGGCCGCAGGCAAGGCTGGGGCTCTGATGCCAGGGCTAAGGTGTGTCAGGTCAAGTGAGGCAGGGAAAGCATTCTGAGAGCCACCACACAAGGGTGGACTGCACCTCCACTTCAGTATGCTCCAGGGCTAAGGAGGATTAGGGAGGCCAAAGTCTGACATTTACCTCTGTTGGAGAGGCTCAACATGGCCACTTGTCTTTGCCCTAGTTTTGTAAGGAATCTACCTAGTTAGGAACCTAGGCTTGTGTTTTCCTATGTAAACAAGACCTAGGGAACCCTTGCTTGGAAGGCATGGGAGACCGTGTGTGTGTGTGTGTGTGTGTGTGTGTGTGTGTGTGTTGGTATGTGCAAGTGATATATAAGCAGGTGCATGTGGTATGTGTATATGTGTGTGTGGTACGTGTATACGCATGTGTGGTAAGTGTGTATGTGTATACCTGTATATATATGTGTGGTGTGTATGTTCGTGTGTCTGTATGTGATATGATGTTTATTTCTATGTCTAGGTCTGTGTTCTCTCTCCATGTTAAGATGCTCTGAGGTTCCAGAGGGAACTGACAAAAATTAGGTCAGGAGGTAGAAGCTGTGGTCCTGGTCTCAGTGCCAATGGTCACGCCCTGCAGAGAACACACCATTCCTGCCACAGCCTCAACAATCACAGAATGCATGCTGGTAACCTGAGCACAGGCAAGCAGTGGGAGCAGAGACAATGTTTTCTTTTGTGGCTGGAAGCTGGGCACCCAAAACCTCCTGAAAATCCATGAACATAGCATGAACATTTCTTCCCCATGACATGGCTGCCATAACTTTCAATAACCTGGGCAGCCACATCTGTTCCTATCCCAGAGTATGTCACCAGTGTCCAGGGACAGCTGCCAGAGATCTGGAGACATCTGCATAGCCCAGGCCTGTGTTAGGGGTGGAGAGGTGAGCAAGAATCCATCCAGAAAAGGCAGGGTCCTGCTACCTATGCTTACACACCCCCAGGGAACTGAAGGGAACAGGTTACGCAGACAAAAACTCCATTCTAAGCCACCCCCTAGCTTTTCTGCTGGTGAAAGATCAAAGGCCTAGCCTACAACTCCACTGAACTGAGGGATGGAGCTGCTGGGACAGGCTGAGTCCTTGGTGGCTTTGGAGGAAGCCAAACTAGCTGTCAACGAGGGCTTCTTATAGAGCAGACATGGACTAAGTGCCCGATACGCACTGGCTGATGTGTGGCTCTTCATGGGTGTGACACAGGCACTAGGGTTAGCCTGACCTTACACATGGGAAAACTAAGGCTCGAAGAGGCTAAGGCATGTGCCCAAAGTCTCACCTAACAGAGGCAGAGCCAGGCAGGAGTTCAGGAAGACAGTCTCTTACCTGGCTCCTTAACGACGACTGCATGCTTGCTCAATTTGGGGGGAAGGGACACCACAGACTAAAGAATGACAAGTCCCCAGCAAGGACTTAGACAGGCATGTAGGGAGGGGACAAGGGAAGCTATGGGGGAGGGTTGAGGTATGGGGAGATTTGATCTTCCCTGGAAATCTTTGCTCTTCCTTAAAGTAAAGGATTTAGGAACCCCTACCATGATGGGTTGAGACCCCTGAGACCATAAGCCAAAATAAATATTTCCTTCTCTAAAAAAAAAAAAATACCCCCAGGAACCAAGACCTTTCCACCAGCAGACTCTGGCAAGGAGCTGGAAAGTGCACTATAGTCCGCCCTGCTCTGTAGGGTCAAAGCCCCATGGAGGAAAGATGAAAGTCATGGTGGAGGGAGGGATTTCTGTCTTCTTGTTCATGGTTGTGAACAAAGGGGGAAAAGACCCTTTTCAAAGCCACTTTTCCTTTGGATCTGCTGAGATTACTCTCTGGAGGCTTAAAGCCACACCCTCCCACTTGTTAGAGCCCAGCACTTGTAGACCCAGATTTTCTGAGTCTTAGCAGAGAGGCTCCACAGATGGTCAGCTGTGGAGGCGACACTGAGTCTGTTAGAACCTGCCATTGCATGAGGCCAAGAGCGACTCTTTTAAGTTGAGCCCAGCTTCTTTCCTGTGACCTCACTCTGGACTTCCTGAAGATGGAGACACTGGTCAGATGCGCTGAACTTCCTGCCAAGCCAAAACAGGATCTTCCCTCTAGCTCTAGCGGCCAAGCCAAGGAGAGAAGGGGGGAGACAAGGGCCTCAGGGGATGGGCACAGGGGCCTCTGCTGCACGGACAGTGCTAGAACTTGAGCTGTCACCAGAGAGTTTGGTCTTTACATGTAGGATCACTCCTGTTAAAACCTGAAGCCTCCTTGGTGTGTGAGGAGCTGAGGAGGCTACAAGTGGGAATAGCACAAAGCAAAGATGGCGGAGTGAACAGGGCCACAGATCAAATGCTGACTCCAGCTCTCCAAGAGAGGACTGTCAGATCTAACAATGTCTCCATCACACTATGGGAAAACCAGATGGTGAGGCCAGACGAGGTCCATGGGCTTCTAGCTCTAACATTCTGGGATCTGCGGCTCTTCCTCTCCCACGTCAGACATAAAACAGCAATAAATATCGTGGACTCACAGGTGTTACCATTGCATGGAGTGAGTGGATCATGGCAGAGACTCACTTGTCTGTGCAAACAAAAAGAAGTGGGCCACCTGGAGAACCTGCCTGGTCTTTTAGGTTGTTGAGGTGGCCAGAAAGAAAGGCCTTTGGAACCGGGCAGTGGTGGCGCACGCCTTTAATCCCAGCACTTGGGAAGCAGAGGCAGGTAGATTAATGAGTTCGAGGCCAGCCTGGTCTATGAAGTCAGTTCCAGGACAGCCAGGGCTACACAGAGAAACCCTGTCTCAAAAAAAAAAAAAAAAAAAAAAAAAAAAACCCAAAAAACCCAAAACAAAAATAAAAACAAAAAAACAAAAAACAACAAAAAAAACCCAAAAGGCCTTTGGTGCTATCGTGAGGTGTTGTGTGCAAGGGGAGGTGTGTATATGCATATGCTCTAGAGCTCTCCCAGGACAGGACTGCTTGGATGGAGAGGACCTACAGCTGTCCAAGTTGGGGAAGCAACCACCAGGACCCAGGACAGGAGGCCCCTGTGAACCCCAGTTTCTACAACCAGTGGCTGGGAATAAGGCTCAGGGTTCTGACCTTCCAGCTCCCACATGTGTACTGTCAATGCTGAGGTTCTGCCTGGGGCAGGTAGCTCATGGACAGGGCACTTGTCTAGTATGCACAACCTCCAGTCCTAAGTGGAAAGACCAGAAGGCTGAGGTTCCACATACAGGTCCTGTGGGGCACAACTGAGTCTCAGGGCATAAGAACTAGGTTACTTACTGTTTTGGAAACAATTTGTTTCTTGGGCTGCCCGATCTTAAATGGAATCCTGTAAGAGGAAGAGACAAAGACATGCTGTGAGACATAGAGTAAGCTGGATTGTAGGAATGGATACACAGAGGAAATCAGCACTTAGTCCCCTAGTCCTCATGGTCTGAGCACATGTGATCCACTAACACCCAGTTGGGTTCTGGGACAGATCATGTGCCATGCAGGCTCTTGGTCACTCCTGCCTGCTGAAAGCATCATTCCTATTAGTGGTCTGTCACTTAAACACATGGGAAAAGCGGGGGAAGGGAGACCCCTTGAGGATCTGTAAATCTTGTATGAGGAACTACTAAGTGTGAAACGTGGCTCCCTATTCTTAAAAACACATCCTAAAATCACATCCTTGAAAAAAACTCCAACATCCCTCCTCCTCTATAAGAGTACTCAGTTTCCCCACAGGAGCTACAATGTATCATGTGAGATACATTGCATGCTACGGGGAGATCACATACTAAGGAACACTGATGACTAGTTAAAAACAGATGAGATCAAATGTGGCTTACTCCCTAAAGAATCTGCCTAAGCCTGCCTTGAACTTGCTAAGAAGCTTGTTCACCAGGTTGCCATGCTCATCTGGAAGTAGGTGGACCTAACAGAAGATCTTGGGGGTAGGGCTCAGAAGGGGAGCCATAGCCCAGCTTCCATCTACTTTAGCAGGCTGCCTGAAGGCCCAAGCAGCTGCCCCTGGACCCTTTCCGGCTCTCAGGAGTGAGTGGATTGACACAGGCAATTGAAAGATGTTTTTCAGGTCCTGACAACGTGGACTCTGTTAGTCCATGTCGTTGGCCAGGGGTGAGCATTTAACCCGGTTCAGAACCGTGCAGTAACAGAAATGATAATGTGTCTCCCCTACCTTTCCTGTCTCCAGGTGGGAAGTGAATTTAGAGACCAGCTCTGGGAAGAATCCCAAAGCCAGCCTCTCAATACCCGCCTCTGACAAACCAATGTGCCAATGTTGTTATCACCAACCCTTAGGCTCCACTCCCATCCTTTCCTTTAGCCATTCTCCTGCACCCGCCTCCACCTGGCCCAAGCTGACCAACACTGTGCTAACCCCAACAGTATAATTAACCACCGATAATAACCCCCAGACAGCAATCTGGTTGAGGGGATGGGCTGGCCTGAGTCACAGCGGTTTAAATTTAATTTCTGGAGGACATCCTGTTTATTGTTAACCCAGCCCCATAATTTGGGAGAGTTAACTCTTTGGGGGCTGGCTGAAAACAAAGTGTCTTTTTTTTTTTTTTTTTTTTTTTTTTCTTTTTTGGTTTTTGACACAGAGTTTCTCTGTGTAGCCCTGGCTGTCCTGGAACTTACTCTGTAGACCAGGCTGGCTTCGAACTCAGAAATCCACCTGTCTCTGCCGCCCAAGTGCTGAGATTAAAGGCATGCGCCACCACTGCCCAGAAAACAAAGTGTCTTGAGCTGTGTCATCATCAGATGGAAAAAGGTATGCTGTGGAGCTGAAAATCGCAGAAAGGGGGGAAGCTGTTGCTTCTTTTTCAGGCCTGAAGAGGAAAAGGCCCAGGGGGAACTGGGTTTTCCGTCCCAGTCCGCATAATGCTTTCCCTAAGATTGGAGACTGGAGTTGATGACTGATGAACTTGAACCCCCGAGGAACACTCTGGAGGCAGCTGAGGTGCTGGGGCCATACATCACACTCGGGTTCTCTAGGAAGGACACTGTAGTGGGACAAGCTCTAAGCAGGAAGCAGATCCAGTCTCTGCCTCACTGGTTTGGCCATTCATTGAAAAAGCAAGTCTCTCTGAAACCCAGCTTCTTCAACTATGAAGCCAGTGGGATGAGATGGTCCTCTTGCTCACTTACAAAAAGTGTGCACGCCAAGAATGTGGGGAGTGGGCTGAGGATCCTAAAGGCTCCTCAGAGAAGTCTCAGTTTGGAATGACAGACTATCTAGCCAAGGAAGCTAACGGTGGTGGATGTTGCCTACAGAGCCACAGCCTTGCTAAAGCTCAGCTTGGAATCACAGGCCTTTTAGAGCAGCTGGGTGTAAGGGAATCGTTTTTTGCCACTTTGACCCTCTCTATCACTCAGCAGGAAAGAAAAGGATCATCAAGAGTTGAAGACAGACTCAGGGTCACTGTGCCGCTTCCCCAGGGCTCCTGACTTCTCTCCACCACTCACTTGGGGGGGGTCCTTCTCAAGAGCTGGTCTAGGTACTTGCTGCCTAGGGTTGGGGGGGGGGGGAGGCGGCTAACGGCTGAGACCCTGAAAACGAAGGTGAGCACGTGTGGAACTAACTGTGTTTCAGCACAAAGGGAAACCAGTTCCATGCAGGCAGCCAGGATTTTATCAGACTGTCTGCACAAGTTTTCAACTTGCTTGCTCCAAAGCCATGTCTACCTGCTACAACACCTTCTAAGTAAAAAAAACATTTTATTCTAGATTTTCAGAAAATTGTGAAGTATTATAATTACTATACCTCCCTGCCCTGTTTCCGCTTATGAACATCTTACATTAGTATGGTCCACTAGTCATGATTAATAAACTTGGAATGACATAACAAAACCTGTAGTTTATTCAGATTGCCTTAGTTTCTCTTCCGCGTCTGCAGGAACCTGTGCAGTCTACCACATTACATTTGGTCCTTAAGTGCCTCTTGGTGTGATAGTGTTAGACTTCTCTGCCTTGATGACACTGACGGTTTTAACGGGCACTGGTCAGACGGCTTTTAGTTAGAATGACTCCTCACACCCTTTGGGATTTGAGGGCTAGGGAGATGACTCGGTGGGTTAAGAGTACTGGTTGCTCTTTCAGAGGTTCAGAGTTCAGTTCCCATCAACCACATGGGGCAGCTCACAGCCACTTACAACTCCAGCTCCAGGGCATCTGATACCTTCCTCTGGCCTTGGTAGGTACCTACATACACGTGCCATACATTCAACAGACACAAGTAAAAATAAATCTTTAAAACAACAACAACAACAACAACAAAAGCCTCATTCCTGTCACATCTAAAGCCTCATTCTTGTCACGTCTCCTCACGGATATACTGCAGACACGACACACCCCTGCTGTCCCCACTGAGCCACAGTAGTGCTTCAAAAGTTCCCCCACTGTGGTCCCTCCCCTCCTCCTTTCCACTAGGGAGTCACTATTTATTTTACTTATTTAGGCCATCATTCATATCAGTGTGAACACATGGATATTTTATACTCTGGTTCACAATCCAATACTGCTTTATTTGGACACTCAAAACTGTTTCAGTTGGGCCACTGAGCATTACAGCTGGCTCAAGTGACCTTCAGACATATTCCTATCAGTGCATGGACACATGCCTGAGTTAAGTCGTACCTCCTTTAATACAAGACGCCCCCGGCTCACTGTGAGACGACTTCAGCCACATGGCCATTTCCTACTTTCTCTGAGTCTACACTCCTTATTTCCTGTCCCAAATTTAAGTAGTCAGCACTACTTGGACCACACAGGGAAATGAGGCATCAAGAAAAGAGTGAGACGGCCAGGCAGTGGTGGCTCATGCCTTTGATCCTAGCACTTGGGAGGCAGAGGCAGGCGGATTTCTGAGTTTGAGGCCAGCCTGGTCTACAGAGTGAGTTCCAGGACAGCCAGGGTGACACAGAGAAACCCTGTCTTGAAAAACCAAAAAAAGAGAAAAGAGTGAGAAAGAAGAAAAAAAGATCCTCTGCCAGCCATTATCTCCACCCAAGGCTACTGTCTCAGCAGTATTAATTATGTATATTTCACATGGGCTTAAAGAAAAACAGCTGAGGGAAATCGTGCTGGTATTGTCAGTCCTGGGTGAGAGAATGTGGCTACTGTTCTCTTCTTTGCACTTGCTGTAATTCTTCAAGTAAGCCAAAAACAAACAAACAAACAAAAAAAAAACCCAAAAAACCAAAAAAACAAAAACAAAAAAACCTGCAGCAACAACAACAAACCACCAAAAAATAAAACAAAACAAAAACACCAAGAAACCAAACCAAAACAAAAACAGCAAGAAACCAAACGAACAACAAAAAAACCCCAACCCTTCTGATTTTTTCTTAACTGCAAAAATAGCACCTGATTAGTGTTAGAAACTTAGAAGACATGGAAAAATACAAATGATGAAGAACACAACACTTGAACACTCACACACTAAAGAGGCAAAAATGAGCAGTGAGATGCTAAATTACTGCACGGACATGCATCTGCATATGTGTATATATGCACAAATGTATTGACAATAACCTTTTAAATTAAAAAAAAGTACATAACATGAATGTTTTGATATGAAAACATAATTTTCAAGTCTAATATTTAAAAATGTGCTAGTTTAGCAGACAAAGTAATGGGTTTCCTTATAGCACTGTCACCCATCTGTAAGGAAATACCTCACCTCCCTCCTCTGAGCCGGTCCTGTCTCCCACTAGGCTTGCTTCAGCGTTCTTGGTATGTGGATCCCAGCACTCCATTCAATTTCCCACTTCCCCTAGGTCCTCTTCCTTTCATGATCCCTTTGCTAATTTTGTGATACACACACACACCCTTTTAAATTTAGCTTCTGCAAGAGGAAAAACACACATGGGATTTGTCTTTTGGAGTCTGGCTTACTTGGTTTAACATAATGACTTCCAGTTGCAACCATTTTTCCCCCTACAAATGTCATGATTTCATTTTTCTTTATGGCTGCAAAAAACTTCCCTTGTGCCTATGCTCCACATTTTCATTACCCATCTATTTGTTGACAGAATCATAGGTTGAATGCATGCCCTGGTTTTTGTGATTATTACAGCTATTAACACTGATGTGCAGGCATTGCTCTGGTGCACTGACCCCAGAGGCGAGTGGCTGACTCATATGGTAGCTCTATTTTCAGTTGTCTGAGGAACCTTTATACTGATTTCCACAATGGTTTACACTGCTACCAGCAGTGGATACAGGCTCCCCCTTCCCCACATTCTCACCAGCATTATTACTATTTGTTTTCATGTAACATGCCAATATGGTTTTCATCATTGATTTTAAAAAAATATTACACACTTACTTGTTGTGTATGTGCACACGTGTGAGAATGCTATGGTACATGTGTGGAGGTCAAAGGATAACTTGCCCAATTCAGCTCTTTCTACTATGTGAGTCTCGGGGATGGAACTCGGGTTGTCAGGCATGGAGGTAGGAGCCTTTGCCCACTGAGCCATGCCATCAGTGTCTATTGTGCTGTCTGCTTGTTTTCAAGACAGGGTTTCTCTATGGAGCCCTGGCTGTCCTGGAACTCGCTTTGCAGACCAGGCTGGCCTCGAACTCACAAAGATCCATTTGCCTCTGCCTCCCAAGTGCTGGGAATAAAGGCATGTGCCACTACCCCTGGCTACATAGTGTTTTGAGTCAGGGTTTCTCTATTTTCCCAGGTATGACCCTCTTGCCTCATCCTCTGAGTCTGGGATTACAAGGATGTCACATGCCTGGACAAAATTTCTTTTTGAATTTCAAAGGTATTACTTTTCCATCTTCTGACATCCCAGTGAGTATGAAGTCTCCATGAAACCTGAAGCCATTCTGCCCCACCCCCCCTTTTTTTTTTTTT
>JADRCD010232908.1:0-17586 GCA_019843815.1 Montemys delectorum
TCACTAAGTATGTGGATGTGTGGATGTGTGTATACATGCATACCTTGGAAGAATATGTGTGTGTGTCTTCTATGGGTCAGAATGTATCTGTGTCTCCTGTCTGGGAGTATGTCCATGTGTGCCTCTATTGGTATAAGCACAGAGTCCTGTCATACTGAACCTTGGGCAAAAGGTAGAGCTTCAACCAACAAGTGAAGTGTACTTTGAAAAAGAAACCTTCAGCCACAGCCAGCTGCCTCTGCCCTCAGTATGGTCAGGAGGAGTCTGGGGCTTGCTAAGAGAAGAGCAGGTCTACTGCTATCCATTCAGGGAATCAAAGTCCCAAGAGAGAAAGGACAAGCCAGTTCAACACGCTGTTTGCAGATCCTCGTCTTTCTTCTCATTCACACAATTAAACCATGAATTCAACTCTGGTTGTCATGTTCAATTAAATTTCATTTTGCCTATGCCATGTCAAGTGATTATTTTTCTACCAATTTCTCTAAGAGATACATGGTTAAAACCACTACATGCTACTACATAGAATAAAGGTATGTTTGCATTCAACCTTTTGTGAACCATCAAAAACTCCAATCCTGTTGAGTCCTGTGAATGAGCTTCCTAGACTGTCACAGAACCCTAGAAGAATGGAGAGACATGCCCTCAGGACCCCAGCTTGTTTTCACTCACACGTTCACCACTACCGTGGAAGCCTGGGTGCTTGCTCTCTCTACTGGCCCTCTTTCGTATTTGTTCTCTAGATGATTCTGCCCATAGGAGAACTCTCTCAAGCGGGCATGAAGTACGCACGCACGGAGCTCTGGAAAGGAGAATCAACCCCGCAACATCAACCAACGCTCACTCAAAGGCATTTGGTAAGTGCACACAAGGGCTGGGGGACAATTTGGCAGAGCTCAGCATGTACTACTCCCTGAGTTTGACTTCACTCCCAGCATCAAAACAAATGGATCAATAAATAAATGCAAGTAACTTCCAATAAATCCACCAATAACCTTTCATGTACAAGATAAAGGAGCAGGGGGCTGGCCACATGGTGGCTCACAACCATCCGTAATAAGATCTGACGCCCTCTTCTGGTGTATCTAAAGACAGCTACAGTGTGCTTAGATATAATAATAAATAAATCTTTAAAAAAAAAAAAAAAGACAAAGGAGCAGAGGAGAAAGATGGGTCACTAGCCAATTCTGCACTGCAGGTGGGAGACAAATAAGTTTCCTGCTTAAAGAAGGAACCGTCTTGGTGCTCAAAGTATCATGAAATTGCTTTGATCAGAATGAAGTGACTCAGGATAAGCTACATAGATTTAGAAGCACATGAAGCCAGAAGGCAACAATTTCCTTCCAAATCAGGGGAGTGGGGGGAAAGATATCATGGCCTCCTGAGCTTGGAAGAAACCAACAGAGATGCCAGTAGCTGTCCACTAAGACCCAGAGTGCAATATGTGTCGGGTCACCTCTCATCTAGGCTGAGAACAGCATCCAGGCAGAAAATTTTTCCAAGAAGCACTTTTTATCACTTTTCAGCTTTTACAGCTGATGATAAATATCGCTAACCAATAAACAGGCCCACTGTATTAGCTTTAGAAAAGGTAAGTTATTCAACTGTTTTTATGACTGGGATTATCACTCACTATAAATGGAGGAGGTGAATCAAGAGAAAAGTTCCTCATCCCCTGATGCTGTCATTTAAAGACCGGGCCACTCTATTTAAATGCTGCCTGTGCTAGACTGCGGGGGCCACACTGAAGCCCCAGAGACGCAAGGATTAAACAATAGCGGCTCTTATTTCCTCAGCCCAGGAGGCCAACTCATAGATCTAGACAGAGGTCTATTGGACGGTTTCCTTCTTTGAAGTTGTCCTCTCCTTGCTCCCACACGTGGCTGGTCACCCACCTGCCTAACCGTATCTTAGAGTCTTCTTAGGAGAACAAAAGTCACATGGGATTAGAACCCACTCTAGTGACTTTGTTTGAACTTGACCTCTTAAAAGACCATGACTATAAACACAGCCATGTCCTAGAGTCAAGACTCCAGCACATGAACTCGAAGAAACATAGATCAGCCTAAGAGTTAGTTATCAAAGGTTTCAGAGACCCAAAGCATTCTCAGAACACCAGTCAGGTGTTCTGACTCCCACCAGCAACAAGTCTCTTCATTCAAGGCTGCTCGAGGCCAGGGCCAGTGAATGTCAAGGTCAAGCTCCCCAAGGAGCCTGGGACGCTCAGGGACAGGGGCATGCAATGCAGGCTGCAGAACTTCTTGACCTTTCCAAGGATGGCAGACCTCTCTACCTTTGCTCCTGGGACCTCTTTGCTAGGCATGACCCTGGAATCCTGAAGTAGGCTCACAGGCCTCAAGAAGTCCTATTATCCACTAAGTGGGAAAGCCCAATTTAGCTTGCTCTAATCCCCATGAGAAACAAGCCAGAAAGGCAGACACAATTAAACCCCAGGGCTGCCTGCCACAGACAGAGCTCCAAGATAGGAGGAAAGGTGGTGAAATTACTAGAATTGGGGCTTTCTGTTTCCCCCTAAAAGTAAAGGAACTAGAGAAGATCATCCCTCTGGCACAGCTATCAGCAAGTCCACCCCAGCATTCTCTCTGCTCTGGTATCAGCTGGTCCTGAGTCTACTTCAGCTTTTAGGGCCTCTATGTCATCTCCAGCCTCTGTGCTTTTGAGTTTGGGGGCAAAGGGCTATTATAAGGCATCGTGGATCATCTTATGCTTCAGGCAAACCATATGGGGCTTGTAGGAGAATGCAACAGCAGTAAAACACCAGAACCCTGTTCTGCATCCTCTAGGCTCCACAACATCAGAAGTCAAGCATGAGTCTATCATTGAAACAAAATTCTGAGGATTCTCATTAGTGCATGAAAGATGCCTCTTTCCAAGACACTCACTGGGCTCAAAGTCTAAAAGGGACGCCACAACAGGATCATTTACCGAGGGACTGGTCAAAGAGCCTGTGTGGCAGATCGGTCCAAAAGTATGAGGTCAGGATGGACAGACAAGGACAGGGCCTGCATGCCAGGCTCTCAGGCACACAGGCAAATGGCCCCATCCTAGACTCCCAACATCCAGCAACTCCAGGGCCCTGCCTATAAACTCTTCAGCTAATACTTACCAGAGTCTTCTGTCTACCTCCTAAACAGAAAAACAAAGATTGCATGATAATGGGTAAAATGCTTGCTAAAGAACCAGAAGAAAAGCTAATAAATCCAGCTGCATTAGAGAAAGAGTAATCCTTTTAAAGCCATTCTCCCCACTTAAAATGCCAAGGATCAAGTTGTATTTGCTTCAAAATAAGTAGAGTGATTTGCACAGCAAAAACCAGTTCTGATACGGACAGCCACATTTCCCCAGAGCCTTCCTCATGTGCCCAGCAATGTGTCATCAGCAATCACAGCTAATAAAACAGAATGCTGGCATTAGTGACTCACGGTTTAGCTAGTTAGGACAAAGTGCTCCTGGTCTTTAATCCTAAAGATTTTGGGAGGCAAAAGCAGGAAGAACTCTGTCAATTCAAGGCTACCCTGAACTACTTAGCAATTGCTAGACTAGCCAGGGTTACATAGTAAGAGCCTGTCTAACAGAAAAGGAAAACATTGACAATTAGTTCTGTGACAAAGACCCCTGCAATATCCCTCAAGCCCTCACTTGGGTCTCTTGTGTTTCAGAGATAATAGCATCACACGGGTTCTTGGCAAAGTCAGTCATCCCCCATCAAGAGGTACAGTCAATGCAGACAAACCTATGACTCAGCAGTTAAAAGCACTGGCTGTTTATGCACAGAACCTGGGTTCAGTTCCCAGCACCCACAAAAAGGCTCACAATTACTTGTAACTCCAGTTCCAGGGGATTTGACACCCTCATCTGGCTTATGCAGGCACCGCACACACCTAATGTATACCTGCAGGCAAATATATACATTAAGTAAAAATAAATAAATCTCTTTTTTTTTAAAGAGGCAGCAGCAATCCCTTCCCCTTAAATCTGATGATTTCCTGGTTTGACTTGAGAGCTGTTATGACCAATGAAATAAGGTAGTTTAAAAACCTTCTTCCTCCTCCTCTTCTTCTTTCTCCTGACCTTCCTTCTTCTCATGGGAAAGTAGGAGGGTTAAACTCACTCTGAAGCCCAAGCTAGGCTCAAATTCACAGCAATCCTCCTGCCTCAGCCTAAGTACTGGGAACATAGTTGTGTGCCAATAAACCCAGAGTAAATATGGTGGAACATCGGAAATCCAGACTAACGGGGCTGCAGCTGTTGCTTCTACCGCAAGTGCACCCATGGATACAGCCAGCTGCCACGCTGAAGGGAAGCCAACACTACCAGGTGGGCAGACAGGCCAACAAGAAGACACACTGAGCCGTCCAGTCTCTTACAAACCACTGAAAAGGAGCACGAGCACAGTCACCAGCCTGGAGCATCCACCTCACCCGCCCCACCTCCTTTTGTCCTATGGCAGACACATACATTCACATCTCTCTCATTTCTTTCAACAACTATAAATAAAGGGATTTGTTAAGTCCATCCTTCCCACTCCTAGACAAGAGTGCCAGCAGGACATCTCTGCTTACATTCAGGGGGAGGGATCTGAATATGTTCCTTCCGGCCTCCCACAAATGCAGCTGCAACCCCTCAGCCAGACACAAGTAACACAGCAACCGCTATGTTCCAGGGGAGCAAGTCAAGAAGGAGACAAGAACGTGCTACCCCACCCAATTCCAGGACAAAGTACTTTGTATACTCCATAGGAGACTCCTATACAAATGTCCAGACCCCTAACCTGTCATTTGCTAACACTTCACCCCCCTTTCTCCTCACAAAGAAAAGCTGTAAGGAAGAGTGACTATTTCTGAAACCCCGAGAGAAAGTGGTATTTACAGTGGCGCGGGGGGGGGGGGGGGGGGGGGGGGGGAAGACTTGTGCGCTTCCCATGCCAACTCCATGTTCATCAGACTGTCCACCAGGAAAGGGCCCTCCCATCCGTAAAGGGCGAGACCCAGTCAGGCGGCACTTCACGGAAGCTTCTGCCATGCAGAATCTGAGATTTCTATTTAAAACCATCACGCAGGCTCATCAATCCAGCCAAGTAGCTGATTCACAATGGCCAGTGGCTGATGATAAGAGAGAAGGTGCCCAACACCACAGAAAGGTCCGGTTTTCACAAATAGAAGGCTTTCCACAGTGGAGGTGGTCCCTTTCAGCCAGCACCTTAAATATAGACAGAGAGCTACCCATCACATCTTCAACTCTTCTTGAGTCAGTGGTGTCAACCTCCTGTCATTCATCAATTCATTCCTTCATTCACAATGGCTAATCAAATACCACGTTTCAGGGCAGGACACTCACCTATTAGAAAGAAATTGTAGTGTCTTCCTGAATTCAACTTAAATCAGAAAACTAAGGGAAATTTTCTTGCAAGACATTTTTGTACAACGTGTCTAAGAATGATGTAATATAAAATAAATAAGTAAATAAATAAGAAGTAACAACAGCACAATAGTTAAGAGCACATACTGCTCTTACAGAGGATCTGAGTTCAGTTTCAGCAGCCTTCTTCTAGTTACTGCCTATTACTATAGCTCCACAGGATCCAACACTCTCTTCTGGCCTCTGCTGGCACCTGCACTCACATGTGCATACACACAGACACGTACAAGGACCCATAATGAAAGGTAAAACACATCACTTAAGAATTAAAGTAAGGGGTCTGGCGGTAGTAGCGCATGCCTTTAATCCCAGCACTTGGGAGGCAGAGACAGGCGGATTTCTGAGTTCAAGGCCAGCCTGGTCTACAGAGTGAGTTCCAGGACAGCCAGGACTACGAGAAACAGTGTTCTTCCAGAGGTCCTGGATTCAGTTCCCAGCAACCACATGGTAGCTCACAATGGGATCTGTAATGGGATCCATTGCCCTTTTTTGGTGTGTCTGAAGACAGTTGACAGTGTAGTCACTCATGAAATAAATAAATTAATCTTTAAAAAAATTAAAGTTATCATAATTTTTATGTCTGATTAGTTAAATCTTTATTCCATAAACAGCCACCATCTTACACTAATCGTCCATCAGTGTTCTCACAACCCTGTCCAAGCCAACTCTGTAGGAGATAACACCATAAAGAATTACTCACAAGCAACCTCTGTCCCACCTCATCAGTACTCCAGGCCTAAGTAGCCCCGGTAAAGGAACCCACAAAGGTGTCAGAGTTGGAGTACAGTGCTGGTCTAGCAGGTGGGGGTTCTAGGATCAAAATTCAGCTCTGCAAAATAAACAATAAACATGCCTTATATACCTCCTCTCCCAACCCTATTCTCAAGGCCATCAAGGTCAGAGCCTGCAGAGGGTCAGGTCTACAAAGTCTGCTCCAGGCTCTTCAAATGCAAAAAAAGGAAATCTACAATAAGACTGGAATTGCAGATTTTACTCTACATTCTACATTCCATTCATTCAGCTCTCCCCTCCTTCCTTAAGGCTCAGCAAGTATTTATTGTTCCTAAGATCCGGTAAGCAGGGAGATGCTTAGATGCTTGTAATAGAAGGGCTAAAACCTGGACTCCTCCTGTGTCCTCGCCTGCTTACCCACCTACTTGTTCAGAAAAGTCTTGGGGAATTCTCAGGTGAGTCAAAAGTCTGGAAACACAAAAAATGAGTTCTGCCTGCTGCCCCTGGGAGGTGGGAAGAAGGAAGCTCTAGGGCTATTTCTGTGTTCAGGAGAACGTGGGGGTGGCCACTTCCTGAATCCCTGCCTAAAATTAACAGCTTTACAAGAAGTGGCAGAGCCTTGTAAACAGAAGCTTGATTTTGCAAGTTAAAAAGCTGAGGACTGGTGAAAGTAGTCATTTCAACCCTGCTGCTAAAAGAGAGGTGTGGCAGGGTATGTGTCTCTCCCAAAATCTTATTCTAGAAGTAGGTGGAACTGACTGAATACAGCAGCAGCAGGACATAGACATGGAATACACCCCACCTGGAGGAAGGTCAGCCCAGAGACATGGCCCTGAGCACATACAGTCATGACCAACAGGCTGGCTGTCCAGAGTCACACAGGGCAACAGCACAGGATAGTGCTGGGGGAAGCACGTGCCCAGGAGGCAAAGGGAAGTATCTGAAAGTCCTACGAGGATGAAGACACAGGGAGATACCCTAAGGACAAGGCTATAGAGATGCCGCCAAGGCCTACTGCCCAGGCAGGACAGAGAAGTCCTGTTAGGGTAGGAGAAGGTGCTCAGAATACCTCTCTCAGGCTAAACTTAGGTTCTGGAAGACAATACTGGGAAGATACTAGAAGAAAGACCCCTGACTGGACCAGAGATTCCCAAGACAGTGAGAACTTCTCTGAGATGTGCTTCCTTGGGAAACACATTGATAGGTTCCACAGTATCTCAAACATGTACAAATAACATCCCAGTGGCCTCCTGGTTGGGTGTCCCTCCACCTGTGCCCAGCCTGAGGGGCAGGGGAAAGGCTCCCACTAGGGTCAAGGAAAGCGTGAGTAGATTCTCCCCCGCCCCTCAAGTGGGGTTCTCACTTGTAAAAACCATAGTGGGATCTGGAAAGAGAAGAATCAAAAGGTCATTGGACTGGGGGGGGGGGGGGTGCCATGGGCTTAGAAGTAAGGGAGACACCCATAAGAAAGCAGAAATCAGGGAGACATTCCTGGTAGATCAAGTTCCAAATATGAACAGTAGTCCCAAAGCAGGAGGGAGATGAGGGAGCATTGTTGAATGAGACGTTGGCTCACATGAGAATCTTCCAGAAAGAAGACAGGCACTCCTCATAGGAAAGCCAGTGTCAGCAGGGAAACACAAGGACAAGTTCATGTCAGGAGCAGCTGCTTCTGAGACCAGAAAGCAGGAGTGATGGAAGGCAGAACTAAATGTGATTACAAGAATTTCCCAAGCTGATAATGAATACGGGTAGCTAGCTGATGAGGCAGGAGGTTATGTTTTCATTATGGAAGCCAGCCAATGTCACCAACCAATCTTCTGCACCCAGAAGCTGCAAGTCTAGTCAGGCCTGTAGAGAAAAGCCAGATACTGGGGACCACACAGCAGTATCACTGATAAGCAGGATTGGACTGGAAAACCAGAATGCTGGCTAGACCCTGGGAGAGTTGAGAGGTTCATACATCCAGTGGAGAAAGACACGGACACATGGACACAACACTGATGCAGTCACAAGCCCACGCACTTCTGAAAGAAGGGGACAGAGGCCCGCTCTTCAGGAATTTGCAGGAAACCCTGGCCTACAAACAAGTAAGAAATCTAATCCAGGCAGTCATCCTGGCTACAGAATCAATGGACTAGGAACACAAAAAAATCTTCCTGGAGCCCGGCGGTGGTGGCGCATGCCTTTAATCCCAGAACTTGAGAGGCAGAGGCAAGCGGATTTCTGAGTTCGAGGCTAGCCTGGTCTACAAAGTGAGTTCCAGGACAGCCAGGGCTACACAGAGAAACCCTGTCTCAAAGAGAAAAAAAAAAAAAAAAAAAAAAACTTCCTGGAAAGAAGAGCAAGTTCTCACAGGAGCCACAGCCCTGAGCTAACAGGGGGATGAAGTCCTTTTCACAAGCCCAAAGGGAAGGTGCCCTTGACTTAATTTCACAGACCTAACTAACATGAGGTAGAATTAGAAATCAGACCCAGGTTTTTTAATATAGGTGCTAAAATTTTTGAGACTGCTCCAGGTAGCAACACAGAGGAATTCCCATTTTAAAGGTCTGATCTCAACAAAAAAGGCAAGGCCAGAAGAAATGAATAAGACATCCTAATCACAAAATTCACATAGTCAAAAGGCAGAAAAATAGTCACCGAACATCTGCATTTAAGGAACAGGTGCTCACCAAGAGCTGGTCGTGAGTTCTGTTCCCCTCCTCTAGACTCAAGACCTCCAAGACCCAATGCCCCACCCTGTTCTGTGGGAGCCCAGGGCAAGGGGTGGTGTGTCTGTTATTCTCATCACAAAAATAGAATCTGTTTTGATATCCACAGTGCCCCTCCTTACTGGTAACAATCTGTCTGCAGGAGGTCAGGTGGCGTCTACTGGCCCTCTCAACTTCCCTGGTCAATATCATGCAGACACCCCATTAATGTCTTATAACCAGAATAGACCTCAACCAACAGATGAGCGTGCTTGAACTGGCCAAACGATAAGAGTCAGCAGGGGATCTTCTACCTCAGGTTGGCCACTGTCCAGAGTCTCAGGGATGGAACACAGAAGCAGGTTTCCCAAGGAATCTCACTGGTTCTAATTCAAGCAAATCATCTGTATGTCCTCACTGACAGCTGCCCATCATCTCAGGGCCCCATCAAAGGCCATGGGAAGATAGCCTCTTATTTTAAAGAGTCTTCAAGATACATAGGCCTAACCCAAACCCTGTGAAGGACACAAGGGACTGATGTTCTTCCTGTGCCAGACTTCCAGTCTCCACAGCAAGTAACAGATTACAGCCAAACAGTCAAATGAAAGGGCAAATTGGTCCAGATTCATTCCAGAGATATACTAGGTCTGTCTTATTTGTTACAACACAATATGGACTGACTCTTGAAGAATCAAAAAGGGTAGTTTTTAAAATTCTGGTGTAAATTTAAAATAAATGTAGTTATCTCAGAAGAGTATTATGTAGGCCTGCACCACACACAACGAGGACTCATTCCAAGAAACATGTGGTGATGCAGGACTGTTACAGTGTGCTTGCACAACCCCGGACCACTACACTATCACCAGATGACGCAAGCTGGTGGACCACCATCAGATGTGCAGCCCAGTGTTGACTAACGCATCATTATATGGTACACACCTATAGTAATTCCCTTTTGGCCTATTGTTGGGGTAAGGAAAGTAATCCTCTACAAACACAGCTTAAACACAGAACCTGGCTGAAGAGCAAACATGTCACCACAAAGTGACATTTACACTGCTAACTCTACAAGACAATATGGTTCTTCCTGCCAATCTGGCCACACATCATAGCCGGCTTCAAAGCGCTTGGTTAGCTGGTGCAGTGACTAACACCTGCAATCCTAGCACTTAGAAAGCTGAGGCAGGGGAACTGGTATAAATTTGAGGCCAGTCTAGGCTACAAAATGAATGTCATTCCAATCTGAGCTTAAAAAAATAAATAAATAAATAACAGTAACACTGTCACAAAAGAAGGCATAAAAGAAAACAGCCTTGGTTTCTCCACAGTGAAGCAATGAAGTCCCTGATCCCATTCAATGAAGCTCCGGAAGTCTACAGTCAACGGCTTTGTTTGGAGTTCGGATTATATGGAGTTTAAAAACATGTATTTCTACGCACAAGGGAAGTGTTGGCTGCTTACATAACAGATTACACTTGGGTCACTGACTCCAAGGCAAGTTCAGAGCCCAGGGGACGTTTCCCTAATGGGCAGGCCACCCCCATATCCTGAGCCTCAGGAGTACCCTCCCTCTCAGGAACAAAGCCCCCAGCTCTGAACTCTTCAGTGAGCTTCCTCGCCAAAAGCAGGTCAAAGTTGAGGATAGCTTCCCCGGAAAGGGACCATATGGGAAAGACAAAAGTGCCCCTTCAAGGGCAAAGTTTGAAGACGCTTATGGCTTCTCCCACCCCAGCGATAATTTGGAGCAAGCAAGATATGAACGGATAAATGAGCTATGGTCATCGTGGCAGTAGAGGTACCACTGTTGCCGAAAGGAGCTGGGCTGCTCAACCATGAAACACAAAGAGAAGATATAAAAATGTGGGCTGTGAGAAAAAGAAATAAATCTGAACAGGTTCCCTGAAGTAGGATTCTACTTACGTGACATTCTGAAAAAAACAAAACAAACAAACAAACAAACAAAAAAAAAACTACAGAGACAACAACAAGAAAAAATGGTGGTCACCAGAAGCTGGGAGAGGAAAGGGGCACATGGGACATTTAAGGCAGGGTGAATACTCTATACGATACTTTGACTGTACTATCCATTTGTCCAAACTCATAGAATAAGAGTCCTGGCTTAAATATTAAATGTCTCCCACGGGCTCACACGTTATATTCGGTTCCTGAGCTGATGGCTGAAATCGGAAAGGTACTGGAAATTTTAGAGCACCGATCCTAAACCCGTGTGGTTGATGGACCTTTACAAAGGGGACACATATCAGATATCCTGTGTATCAGATATTTACATGACTCATAACAGTAGCAAAATTACAGTTATGAAGTAATAGCAAAAATAATTTTATGGTTGGGGGTCACCACAACATGAGGAACTGTATTAAAGGGTCGCAGCATTAGGAAGGTTGAGAAGCACTGCTCTAGAGGATGAAGCCAAGCCGGAGGAAGCAGGGCACTGGGGACTTGTGCAGTTTATACCTGGTTCCTAAACCCTTGTGGGGAAATGGGGGTTTCCTATCCACCACAAGGCAGACAGCACCTCCTTCACATTTTCCCACCATCATGATCTCCAAGAAGAGTGGGCTGAACCTCTAAACTGATGAACCAAAATCAATGCTTTCTCCTCTAAGTTGTTTAATGCCAGGTATTTTTTTGCCACAGTGATGTGAAAAATAACACAAAGACAATCACCAGGAGTAAGTCTGACTGACGGTGGAATGCCCTCTGGATGGTAATGATGTGTCAGTGTAGGCTATCAGTTATGACAGATACTTATGGTGAGAGAGGCCATGCAGAATCAGAGAAATCCCTCTACTTTCCCTTCAATTCTGCTATGGATACACAAACACCAACAAATAACTTCAATGACTTCAAAAATCAATGCTGAAAGGCAGCTGTCAAACTGGTAGCTGAGGCAGACCATTTACCCAGCAGCATAAACACTTACACACGCACGCACGCGCACACACACACACATACATACACCAACTCCCCCTCTCTAAAACTCTCAAGCATAAAGACTTCAGCAAATGCAGACAAGCATTTCCTGGCAGACCCAGACTCCCAAGTGGTCCTCTATGGTGGTAGGTTGGAATTCCCCTGATGTCAATGTTGTATGTGGGCCCAGCTCGGTAGAAATGTTTGTTGAATTGTCCAGCTTAAAATTCAACTACTTTCATTGTTAGGACAAATGGTGGGGAGCCAAGTGGAAGAATACTGGGTAATTGCTGAGCTGACATAATGGAGGTCTCTCGGGAACATGTCATCATTTGGTCCTGAAGCTGCCACCTCCAATAACAGGCAAGAACAGAAGTGTCATGTGACAGGTAAACAGTCATACCCGAAGGCTCAGCTCTTCAATGTAACCTGTGGGTAGCACTGGCTGATGGACATTCTTCTTGAACATATGCCACAAGCCTGTGTCAGGTGAGACATTACAGTGTCTCATGTCACTGCCCTATTGACCTATAATTGCTCACCCCACCTTCAGATTCAGAAGGTTAGAAATACTAAACCTCAGAAATTATGTTGTACAAGCCACCGGGTACCCAAGTGCCCAGGAAACTGACAAACGCATGTTCAGCATAAGAACTCAGCTCACAGTGGGTTAGGGCTTTGGCTTCTGTTGTTTTAATGGGAAACTTTTTAGTTGATTTTGGGGTTTCTGTTTTGTTTGGCTCGCTTTTCTGAGGAAAATATCTAGGACCATATGGGGAAAGCCTACCACTTCTACTCCTTGAGAGTAGGGAGTTAGGTACGGACGTTCTTATCTTCAACGCTGAAGCCCAAGAAAGTACCACCAAGTTCATTCTGTCTCAAATGCTCATGGTGCAGTCATCATACCACAGTGGAGATCACCTGGAGCCTGTTTCTATCACAGTAGGACTGTCTGGTGCTCTGGGACCTGAGGGAGGGTAAGTCTAGACACTAGACAACGAGACTAGAAAGGGACATCCATACCAGTGGCTTATCACACAGCAGAGCTAGAAATCCCACTGGCTTCCTTGCATACATCAGAACATCATCTGGTCCTCACAGAAATGCACACCTGTGTCAGCCTAGGCCGCCATAAACTGCTAAAGGGCAACAGGAAGAAAAGACACATGTGGCCCTTACTGTGGTCTCTGTAGAGGAATGGGCATCTTGGATGTGTGACAGATAAAACAGAGCTTGGAGCCCAGCCAATAAGGGTGAGGATGGGCCATGGGCTAAGAACATCATGGAGCCCAGGTGCCAGAGGCTGGTCCTTCTAGGGTAAAAGCAGATGCTCAATGCCAGGGCTTGACTGCTGCCCAGTGCTGTCCTAGGTGTGTGTTCCAACTCAGCTGACTCACGTTCAATCTCCTTGGGGGACCTCTGTTGACCCAAGATCCTGAAGTGTGCCTCAGGCATGGGCAGATGTCAAAGCAACCAATGTCCATGGCAAGATTGGTCCTTGTGCACTTTACAGACAGTCCCTAGTCCCTCTTCTTCTTTTCATCTGCCTTCCTAAAACTTCTGTATTTCTCCTTCCTTTTTTCCCTCATGCAAATGAGTCAACTGATTGGGGGGCGGGGGGGGGGGGGGGGGGAGAGACAAGTCACAAGGCCCAAGCAGCTTAGGAGCTGAAATGAGTCAGCTCAGCACCCAGGGAGCAGAACAATGGGACCCCAAACTCTCCAGAGAGTTCAGGAAGCCTACTTGACTTCCCTATGGCTTACACAGAGTTATTTCAAGCAGTGTCTAAGAGGAGGCCATTGCTGTATGTAATTTAAGGACAACTGTTCCACACATGAGGAAACTGAGGCTCTGACCTACTTCAGCAAATGCAGACAAGTGTTGCCTGGCAGACCCAGGCTCCTACTTGGTCCTCATGGTGGAAGGCTGGAATTTCCCTGAAATTCCATGGTGGTAGGTCACAGTAGGGCTGCCTGGTGCTCTGTGGCTTCCATGACAGGAATGTACGGCTCATGGTACTAAAGGCTGGGTGCTCTAAGACGGAAGAAATAGTAAGGGGGTTAGTGCTAGTTACGGACCTGCTCTCTGAATCCCAATCGTGCCTCTCTGCAGTCACTACTTGATGGAAGGGGAAGAAAACTCTGCGGAGTTATCTTCGATAAGGGCTTTGTGCCCTCTGTGTGCAAGGCACCACCCAGGAATACCTAGCAGCCTCCAGAGGCCCGCCCCTAATGCCATCACATACAGGGTTACAGTTCAACACCTGAATCTAGACACATTCAGAACACAGCAGGTGGACTGACCTGCTCCCAGCCCAAAGCCCAAGAGGAGATGGATCAAAGGCCAGGTCTCTCCTCCTACCCCACAGCTACTGGCTGAGCCTCATGGCCTGGCCTGAGGGACATGGTATCCAGTAACTCAGGAAGGTAGTAACCCCATCCACCATGCTGGGGCTTCTAAGTCTCCTCACTGTGCCTCAGTCTCCCTACTGTGACTTAATCCTCTTTACAGAACCATCTCTCCAAGTCCTCAGTATTAAAGGAGTAACTGCAGGCCTGGACAGACAAAGATGGTGACTTTAACAAAAACAGATAGAGCAATAATCTTGTCAGTCAAATTCATCACCCACCCCCCAGCCTTCAGGGACCGTGCCCAGCTTACACCTTCATTGGACCCATGAGGAGGATAGATAAGTGATGCAGACAGATGAGCTCTAACCCGAGACCCAAGTCCAAACCTTAACCAAAGCTTTCCAATGCTCCCAAGCTGCATTCAAGGAGGCTGCACAGCAATACACACACACACACACACACACACACACACACACACACACACAGTAGTAAAGAAGACTCAAACCCCAAGTGAGATCTATGACACACAATGAGCGAGGATCTAGAACTCACAGCAGTGATGTAGGAGAAACCAAGTTCCAGTTCCTGAAAGAAATGCTCTCCAGTGAACGGGCTCTGCTGCAGCTTTACATCTTTGGAATGAGAAAGTACTTTGTTATTGCTGGTGGCATTCTGCCATGCTAGTCAAAGCCACATTAAAAAATAAAAAATAGACAGACAGACAGACAGACAGACAGACAAAAGAATGTGGATACATCCTCCCCTCCTCCCCAGCAGAATCTGATAGGAGGAAAAGCTCTTTGATCTCTCAGCAAACTGCCAACTGCTGCATTTAGCCATGCCCTATCAGTTGTACCTAAGGCGTTTGGATGATTTTTTTGAACCAAGGAATCCTAAGTAGGAAGAAATGGAAGGAATGATGCAGTTGGTGACAAGACACAGGGCCACCACAAGAGACACACCACTGTGAAAGCACATGGAAGTCCCTGGATGGGGATAGAAATTCTACAAGTCAGATACACTCCCAAAACAAGTGAGAAGTTCCCTGCTCGCCACAGCATCCCCAATTCCAGGCTCAACTGGAGGTGAGCAGGGCACAGAAGGAAGATGAAGATAAACTAGATTCGGAAATCAGTCCTATCCAGGGGTATGTGTGTGTGACCAAGGAACAGTGGGCCAGCTGGGGAAGGGCCTTCGCAGAGCAGAGCTGACTGGGACGGGAAGGCAGAACTGCTTCCTGCCACCCTGCTAGGCTCAGAAAAAAAGCTTCTGAGTGACCTTAAGAAAGAGAGCAGGGGAATGAAGAGAGAGGGTTACTGGGTTTAAACTGGCTAAGGCGTCCGAGCAGCACTGAGCAATCCTCTTTACTCTCTGCATGATCTAAAGCATTCCAGAAAAGCATTTATAAGGATAAGTCATGGGCTGGCGAGATGGCTCAGTGGGTAAGAGCACTGACTGCTCTTCCGAAGGTCCTGAGTTCAATTCCCAGCAACCATGTGCTGGCTCACAACCACCTGTAATGAGATCGGACGCCCTCTTCTGGTGCGTCTGAAGACAGCTGCAGTAAATTACACTGGAGTGAGTGGGGCCGGAAGGGGCGGGGGGGGGGGGGGGGGGGGGGTAGGGGGGCAGGGGGGCGGGGAGGGCAGAGCAAGCAGGGCCGGCAAAGGTTCAATTCCCAGCAGTCGCACACATGATGGCTCACGGCCATCTATACAGCTACAGTGTACTCATATACATAAAATAAATAAAAATAAATCTAAAAAAAAAAAAAGAAAAGAAAAAGTCATTTATCTCTGGGGGAAAAAAAGACAAGGGCTAAGACCATTTATTTTCCATCTGCATGGTTGATTATTGTGTGTGTGTGTGTGTGTGTGTGTGTGTGTGTGTGTGTGTGTGTGTGAATATGTGTGTGCCTGTGTGTGCTCGGGGTACATTGACTTCTGTAAGTACACACGCATATACATATGAACAAAATGAGTGTATGCACATGTACCCGTGTGTGTGTGTGTGTGTGTGTGTGTGTATAGTTTTGTGTAGAGGAAATCTTCCCTTCCTAGTCCCACATGGAAAACACACATGTGAAGCCATGAAGTTCCTGGTATCCCAACAAGCTGCGACACAACCTCCAGTTCAGAGACTGAAGACAGCCCCCCCCCTCTCACACACACACACACACACACACACACACACACACACACACACACACGATCTCTACAGCATCAGCAGAGCCCCGTCTCCCTTGTCCTACAGCCAGAGGGAAAGCTCACCAAGACCCCTGACAGTCTGACAGTCGGAAAGGCTGCGAAAGCCTCTAGTTGCCCGGACGACCAATCTCAAAGCTAGGAAATCTAGAGCCGTGGACACAGGGAAGGGAAACAAACCACTGTAAGCTACACCCATGCCACCTGTATCTCTACATCCCCTCACTTTCCTGCTGCTCATCTCGGGCAAGGAATCCAGTCCACAGCAACCAGGGGATCACACCACCCTCAGAGCACTCTGGGAGCACACACAGTAGGCCTGATGATCTCTACTCCATCCAGGTTGCCCAGGTTTTCCCCAACCACAGTGAACAACTAACTACTGTCCAAAGGAGCCAGCACACTCCTCTAGACTGAACATGTGCCCTGACTCTCTGCTTCTGCGCCTCTGTCCCAAGAATAGATGCCAACACTCAGAGAAAGTAGAGATCACTCATCGCTGGGAAGAGCTGGTGGCATGCCAGAAAAGGATGACTGAGGTCTTATCTGAAATCAAATTCTTCAAAATTATTTTCTGTAATTAAAAACATGGATTTCAAAGCTTTGTCGGTTTGTTCTTGAGATGAAAGTTGCATTCCGCACTCGGTGGTATCCACCAGCCTCTGCTCACAAGGCCTCCTTTCGGAGGCTTTGGCCCAGAGTCTCCCTCCCCCTCTGCATATCAGTCGGTGAAGGCCAGCTCAAAAGAAGTCCCACTGGGAAACCGCAGAATGCCTTACCTGGGCTTCACATCTCTTGTGGCAGGAATACTTGCAGGCTGGAAAAAAAAGAGAAAGAACGTCTGTTAGTCAAGCAATCTCAGGTGACACTTGCCAGGCCTCCATCCTTGACAAAGGAAAGCTCCAGCAGCTCTCTCCCCGACAAGAAGTGGTTGTGCACTGAGAAGGCAAACTGAGACAAAGTGACAACTAAGAAACAAGGTATAGCTGTGCGGTTACACACGTACTTGGCTTGTATCAGGACTTGGATGATCCAATTCCCAGAACTGGGGGAGGAGAAGGGGGAAGTGGGGAGGAAAATCATAACAACAAAAGCTCAGACAGCCCAGACAGAAATTTATCAGGTGAGGGGTCTCATAAGTAGACTGATATTTTTAAAAGGCTCAATCAGCCAAGTTGGAGACCTAAAGAAGAAAGGCGGGACCTGGAGAGCAGAAGTCCTTCACATACGTCTAGA
>JADRCD010232909.1:0-10558 GCA_019843815.1 Montemys delectorum
AAATAAATGAGCGTGTGGAGGCCATTCGCATTCAAACCACCACAGTAAGTTTCTAGACATGTAGAGAGGAGGGCAGGCACATTGAACCTGTCTACACATGTCACTTGAATGAATGCCTCTCGTACACGATACCCTCGACCCTCTGCCAGCCTGATTATTTTCAGGTCCTTGTTTTCCTTCTGTCTGTCTGAACCCCCAACCTTGCATCTTTTCTCTTAACTTGAGTTGCCTTCACCTGGTTTGTGTTAGTGTGTTCTTTCTGTTACTTCATGTGAGTGTCTTGTAGGCAGAGAATGGTTACCTTTTATTTTCAAAGATTTCTTTTTATTGCTTTTAATTATGTGTGGGAGTATGTAGGGGGTATGTACATATGAATGTGAGTCCCTTTGGAGGCTCTCCATCAGAGAGAGACTCCTGGGGCTGGAATTAAAAGACATGTGAATGTTTGGGATTGAAGCTGGGTACTCAGAAGAACAACTAGCCGGTCCTCTAAACCACAGAGCCCTCTCTCCAGCCTCAAGAATGGTTAACCTTTGTCTCAAGTTCCTTTACCAAGCTATTGTGTTTGAGAAGGGTTTGTTGTTGTTTTAACATATGGGAGATTTAAAATTATACATAGTTGTGGTTTTTTTCTTTTGCAGTTTGAGACATTGGTATCATTTAGAGACAGACCTTAATTATTCTAAGATTATGCCAATATTTGTTTATATTATCACCTTTGTCTTTAATGGATATTTTAAAAATTTAAATCTCTACAGCACTGAATTTCTCACTTATACTTTATAAGAGTTATTTTATAAAAATACATTAAAACGTATTATTAAGCATCTATTATATTAAAATACTTTTTATATTTTATATGTTTTTGTTTGTTTGATTGGTTGGTTGGTCAGGTGGTTGTTGTGTTTTGTTTTTATGGAGGCAGAATTTCTCTGTGTATCCTTGGCATTTTTGGAATTTGCTCTGGAGACCAGGCTGGCCTCTTAACTCACAGAGAACTGTCTGTCTCTGCCTCTCAAGTTCTGGAATTAAAGACATGTACCATCACCAACTGGCTATGAATTTTTTAAATGTTTTAAATTATATTTATTTGTTTGCACAAAGAAGTGAGGAGGGGGGAGAAAATTGTGTCTTCTTCTGCACTGGGTTATAAATTCGTCTTTCTTTAACTTTTCTCTTCTTTCTTTCTTTCCATCCCAAGCACCGCCCCCCTCCTGGTTCCCTCCTCACAGAGTCCCTCCCCCTCTCTCTCCCTTTCTCCTCTGAGAGGGTGGGGCCCCCCTAATACATCAAGTCTCTGCAGGATTAGGGGCATCCTCTCCCACTGAGGCCAGACAAGGCAACCCTGTTGGGAAATTGATAACCACAGTCAGGCAACAGCTTTAGGGACAGCCCCCACTCCAGTTGCTGGGGGACCCACATAGAGATTGAGCTGTAAATCTGCTACATATATGTAAAGGGGGCCTCAGTCCAGACCGTGTATACGCTTTGGTAGGTGTCTCAATCTCTGAGAACTCCAGGGGTCCAGGTTAGTTGACTCTCTTGGTCTTCCTGTGGAGTTTCTATCCCCTTCAAGGCCTTCAGTCCTTCCCCCAACTCTTCCATAAGAGTCTCCAACCTCCATCCAGTGTTTGTCTGTGGCTATCTGCATCTGTTTCAGTCAGCTGCTGGATAGAGCCTCTCAGACAACAGTTATGTTAGGCTCCTGTGTGTGGCAGGTTAGAAGCAGGTGGAGCTGTGGGTTGGGGATGGTTATAAATTCTTAAGGGTTGGGTTTAAGTTAGATTATCTATGTAGTTCTCCCTCCTAGTGTAGCTGGCACTGATCCTTGCCTGGGATGGCTTATAAAGAGAAAGCCAGCACAAGTGTAACCCCAGAGCCCCTGTTGTATTAGAGAGGCTCTTAAAAGGCTCATGCTCCCCTTGTACCCCAGGGATACAGGAATTTCAGCCAGTAGACCCCAGAGAGGGGCATTCTCCAGAGGCTGAGGAATCCACCACCGCTTGCATTTGGTATAGAGATCTCCTGGGATCAGTGATGCTGTCTGAAGAGCTTTTGCATTGATGTCCATGCCCCTCACCGACTGTGTAGAGGCTGAGTGAGCCTGTGGAGCACTTGGATGAGGCCAGTGTGGTGAAGATTTCAAACATCTCATAGTCACAGTTTTGTATTTAATGTCATTTTCTTTATTATTTTTCTAGTGGGCATAAACCCAGGGCCTCACTCAGGCTAGGCAAGCACTATAACTGTGCCATGTCCTGAGCCTGCGTTTTACTTCTTATATGAAACTGGCCTAACTTCCCCAAGCTACTCTTGAGCTCAGTCTGTCATTCCCCCCACACCCCAGGGCACTACTCTTGAGTCCTCCTGTCTTATCCTCCTGGATAGCTAGAATGACAAGCCTGTGCCACTACATCTGGCTGCAGGGTTTCATTTTAGCTCCTTTAAGTAGTTACACATAGCAGCCAGCTAGCTGCTTTATGGGCTGCATAGGGCTTGGGGGCCTTCTTTAAAACCCAAGGAGTTAGGGCTTTTTCCTCTCACTAAGAGAGAAAAGTAAGGGACAGAGGTCTCTCTTTGATTTGAAAAGACTTATCCAGTGCAGAGGTTCTTAGCCTTTTTCTTCCCAGAACTCTGACCCTTGTCAGAACCTTTCCCAGAGTCTATCAGTTTAATGCAGCAGTCAGCATGCATTCTAGAGAAGAACTTGTGGGACAAGAGAAATGAAGACAACACATGCGCATTATGTTAGAGGACAGGGATTACAGTGTGAGTCACACACTTGAATCCCAACCCTGACTCTTTGCCTCGTGGCCAAACATCACAGTGGCAAGTCCCTACCACAGGGGTATCGGGAGAACAGACTAACCATGAACGTTTGGAGCACGGCCTGAGCATAGTAAACACTCTTATGGGTATTTAATAAGGAAGTAAATGCTAAGCTAGGTGTGGTGTCACACGCCTTTAGAGATGCAGGCAGATCTCTGTGAGTCTGAGGCCAGTCTGATCTACACAGTGAATACCAGGATGACCAGGGCTATGTAGAGAGACCTTGTCTCAGAAACACAAAAACAAACAAAAAAAGAAGTAAATGTAAAATGAGAAAAAAATGAATCAAGGATAAAACCCAGATGGAAAGTGGTGTGTGTACTTACTGATCCCTGAGAAGGTGGCATTGAGTAATGGCCTGCTGGAGGTCAGGTGATCGATCAGCTGTAAGGATTGCTCTGAGGCAGAGGGAGCAGGGAGGCTACAGAGCAGAGCGAGAGACTTCTAGAAGCTGGTAGGGGCTGCCAGTGCAGCTGGAATGCCTGGGAAAGAGTGGAGCAGGTGACAAGGTCAGAGAAGAGCAGCTGGCCCGGGTCTGCAGGGCTGGAGGGCTGGAGGGCACAGGAAAACGTCAGCATTTGTTTGAAGGGCATGAGGTCACTGGGAGATTCTGAATCCTGGCTTGATGTGATCTGAGTTCTGGGTGTGTCAGCCTCAGGGGAAGAATTCCTGCCTAACAAGTTGGGAAAGCACTAGAGAGCCCCAGGTGAGATTTCAGGGAGAAGGCAGTGCAGGTAAGAGGTGAGAGCCTAGTCTACAACAGAGGTAAGCGAAAGGTCAGGTTTTAGGTGAGCAGGAGTCAGGGAAGGGTTCTGAGAAGTTGGATAGGGACGATGGGAAGTTTAGGGATGAGAATCAGGACAAAGGAAAGGAAGTTGGCATTAAATAGAAGGGGGAGTGCGGTTTTATAAATGTGGTTCATGGTCCATGCAGCATCCAGATGCAGAGACTAGGGATTGACGGTGGATGGTCCATGACTCAGAGGAGCTGGGCTGAAGAAACCAGTTATCTGATAAGTGGTATAGGTATGAGCTGAGCTGGAGGCGGTACATTCAGAGGGAATGACTCAGCCAGAGTGATGAAGTTAGGAGAGAACGAAGTCTAGGCAGAATGATAGGGGACTCAAGGACAGACAGCCAAGGAAAGCCGACAGGATTCCAGAGTGGAGAGGCTGACTAGGCTGTGAAAGTGTTGAGAGGTTCCAGGAGGTAAAAACAAGGAGAACTTTGAAACAGTCCTCAGGCTCCGGCTGGTTTGAAAGAGTCCCTGGCTTTGTGATATGGGGGCTGGGGCCAGGAGGAAAGTGGGCAAGTGATGAGACTTAAGCACTAAGGCCAGGGCACTTTGCAGGGCACTTTGTACATTAGAGCAAGTGAATACGTGCTTCCTGTTCCCATTGAGTTAATCATGTGTGCTTCCCCACACCTCTCCACTTTTCAGTGCTATAATAATGTCATGCCCTGAAATTTTAGGGTTACAGGAATGCCTGCAGTAAGAACATGTGCCAGGCTCTCAGCATCTCTTGACTGAGGCCTGTATCTCTAGCAACATGAAATTGGTGTACAAGAATGCTGCTCTAACCTAGTAGTCCCCACAGAGATCACAGTCAGGTGGTGTCGGCTGAGCTTGAGCATCTACTTGGTAGGGCCGTAAATATTTTATTTGATTGTTCTCTTCTTGATTTTTCTCACACTGAACCAGGGCGGTTCAGACTACATGAAGACATCAGCTCTGATTCTGTCATTGTGGATGACGAGAACTGACCCCCACGACATCACCTGGACCTTGCTTGGCCTTTCAGTATGGGGAGGTGAGTGCTGGGCTTCATCACTGCCCTGTAAAACCTGGATTTTGATGCTAAAGAAATGGATCTTAAGAGAAGAAAATCTAAATTCCAAGAGAGAAGGGTTTGAAGTTATGTTGTACTAGTCTAAAAACATTGGCCCTACAGAGCCCAGTGGGACCCTTGTCACAGAAAGAAAGATAGGTGAGTTCAATGTTAGGTTAATGTGAGCTGCAGTTTAGGCCTGCACGTTGGCATCATCGGATGTTATAGGAAGACACGTGCATGCCTTTTCTGTATCCTCAGTCCCCCTTTGGTGCCATCATCCTTAAATTGGATTTCATTATAGATTTACGTGCTTATCTGGCTAAACTTATGAATTAGAATTCCCTTTTGGGAAAAGGCATGTGTTTTGTAGTACTCTCAAGAAAGGGGGGAGATGTACGTATATCATAATACAGTATTATAACCAGCAGGGCGTCGTTCTCATCAAGTCATTTTATAATGACGTGCTGAATATCCAAACAGCAACCTGGAGCATGCTCAGTACAGCCACGAATAGCCAGGAAGCAGGGGGAGCTGAACATTGATCAGGTGAGGCCAGGGCTTATCCAAGCATGTTACTTTAAAATCTGTTTCTTTGGAATTTCAGGATTGGCATATCCTGTCTCTTTCCTGCCTCTTGGCATTTTAGCATCTCTCCAGTGGGCTGTCCTCGAATTCTGAACACCAATTTACGACAAATCGTTCTCATTAGCATCCTGGCTGCAGCTGTCTCCCTTTTATACTTCTCTGTTGTCATAATCCGCAGCAAGTATGGGTGGCTGTCAAAGGACAAGAAATTTCAAAGGTAAGAGATAAAGACTGTGTTCCAGAAGGAATGTCATACCTTCTGGCTGACTTTGTTCCAACCGCTGGGACAGAATACTGGGCATCTTATAGACTGCAAGAGTTCTATTTCTCATAGTTCTAAAGTAGAGTTCTCAACCCGTGGGTCACAACCTCTCAGAGAATTCAATGACCCTTTACAGGGGTCGCCTAAGACCACTGGAAACACCATTGGAAATTACATCACAATTTATAACAGTAGCAATATTACAGTATGAAATAGCAATAATAACTTTTATGGTATCACCCCAACATGAGGAACTGTATTAAAGCGTCATAACATTAGAAAGGTTGAGAACCACTGCTCTAGAAGCTGGGGGTCCAAGAGCAAAATGCCAGCAGAGTTTGTTCCCACAGCAGGAATAGGTGGGGTTGCTCTGATGTCTCCTTCCTCCTGATCTGATCACCTCCCAGAGGATAGCTCTGCACTCCTGGTTAGACTCACAGCAAATGATCATCAGGAGAGAGAGTGGTCTCTGGACCATCATGTGATGGCTGAACAGGCACAGGAACATGTGGCTGTAGGAACTGGACCCTGTGCTGACTATCTGTTAATAAATTGGACTGTTGGAAGTGCCTGACAGCTGGCTGCAGAGCCCATGTTGTAAGAGGCCCTGGGATAGTCAAGGAGCCCCTTCCATCTGTTTTAAGCTGGGTTCTGAGTAAACATTTGTACTTTGGAGACAGTTGTCTCTCTGAAGCCTGTGGAGTGCACTCAGGGAAGGTGAGCATATACCTGAATAGGAGGTTCCCGTGGGTAGGATTGGTTTGGTCTTCTTTTGACTCATCATCTGGCATAGAGAGAGTGCCAGAGAATGAGAGCATGACACAGCATGGAGGTCACTAACGTGGTGCTTCTGCAGTGAGCCTTCCCTGTTAGAGCAGGACAATGCTCTGTTTAAATAATAACACTCATATATTTCTAAACAAGGTACTTGGCCCGAGTCACAGACGTCGAGGCTACAGACACCAACAACCCCAACGTGAACTATGGCATTGTGGTGGACTGTGGCAGTAGCGGGTCTCGGATATTTGTCTATTGCTGGCCTCGGCACAACGGCAATCCTCATGACCTGCTGGACATCAGACAGATGAGGGACAAAAACCGGAAGCCGGTGGTGATGAAAATTAAGCCTGGTATGGGATAATGACAGCTGAGGACTGGAGCCAGGTTCTGGGCTCCCTTAATTCTAGGATCCCACTCACTGCCATACCTCCCCTCTCGCTCCACACTGCCTAGCCCTGCTTCCAAGTTCAGGGCAGGGCCTAATGTAACGGCTGGCTTTGTTTTGCCTCCCATTTCCTGATTTTGATCACACATCCACAGCCTGTGTCTTTTCTGTTACCTGTGGTCATCACCACAGTCGCTCCATGATGTGTGCTCACATGCTAACACTCTGAGAAGATTTTGTTTTGTTTTTCCTGTTTGGTAGCTCTTTCTTAAAGACAGACATTTTCAGGTAACTCTTGACAATCTATACTTTAAATATTAGCATATTATTTGTTTAAATATTGATATGTATTAGTGATTTTTAAAAAGTTACTACCGCGGTGTCTACCTTCATCTCTACTCTCTCTCTCTCTCTCTCTCTCTCTCTCTCTCTCTCTCTCTCTCTCTCTCTCTCTCTTTCTCTCCTTCCCTCACTCCCTTGCCCCTTTCTCTTTTCTTGTGGTGCTGGTATTGACCCTAAGAGTCATAGATGCTAGACAGGTGCTCTACCAGCAAGTTCTATCCCTAGCACTCTTTATTTGTAAGACAGTATTTTACTAAGATACCCAGGATGACATCAGCTTACAATTCTTCTGCCTCAGGTCACTAGACTGCACAGGTCACTAGACTCCACTTCCCCAGATGTATTTCTTATGTTCTAGATTATTTATAAAGGCAACCTTGGGACTTAAAAAGAATGAATGTAACCAAACAGTGGTGGTGCACACCTTTAATTCCAGCACTTAGGAGGTAGAGGCAGGTAGATCTCTGTGAGTTTGAGGCCAGCCTGGTCTACAGAGTGAGTTCTAGGGACACATAGAGAAATCCTGTCTTAAAAAAAAACAAAAGCAAACCAAAAAAGGTCAATACAAATACATTCAATTTTTAAAGATGGGATCATTTTATGTCTAAGCTGGTGTAAGGTGTAAAATCAAGTCTTGATTCCTCGTTGAATAGCTTAAGCAGTCTCCAGCCTTCTCAGGATCGTTCTGCCTTGTCCGTGGTTGGTGCCCTCTTAAGAGCAGTGGGAATGGAACATTTTTAAATGAGCTGTCCATTCCTAATACTCAATAAACTCTGATTTAAAACAGTAGGCTACCCAGCATAACAGAAACATTGAACTCTCATTAGTGTGTGGGTGCTAAGATAGCTAATGCAGAGTATTCAATAAATTTATTTTTTAAAATGCCAGAGAGAGACACACATGCTAGGTGCTCGCTTTGATTGCTTTACAATGTGCTCATATGTCTAGTCATTACACTGTACCCATAAATATAGATAATTATAACGTGACACAGAAAGTTTAAAACAGAATACTGATAAGCAGTAACCAGCTTAGTTTATTACCCTGCATCTGAGAAATGTAAATGACACCAGTGGATTTCTGTAAACAAAGATTCTGATATTTATTTAGTGCTAACTTTATTTCCCATTGTTCTGACTCTTAAAATTGTATGTATACTTAATCTAAAAATAACTTCAGGGTTAACCTGATACGGCTCGTATAAAAGTTTACCAGGAGCCTCAGAACTAAAGTACAGTAAAACCCTTTGCCGTTGGACAAGCTTCACGGAACAGCCTCCAGCACTAGCTGACTGCCTCCAACAGAAGTCTTCTCTAGCAGAGCACTAATGGAAACTCGTTCTCCTTACAGCCGTGGTGAAACTCAAGTCCTCATGGAGGTATATGCCAGGGTCCCAGTCACAGCTGCCTTAGCATGGTTCTCCCTTACAGGATGGATCAGCCAAGCAAAACATCCTCGTGGAGGTGTACACCAGAATCTATTAGATCTGGCTTAGCACAGTTCTTACCCAGGTGGAAATCAGTGAACCATTTATACAGCAATGCTCTGTCTTGAGTTCTAGTCTCTCAGTATTAATATAAACAACTCTCTAAGTATATTAAAAATAGATTCTGATTAGTTTGAGACTTAGTTTTCCACTGAGCTATCTCTGTGTGTTAAAGTTTTGCCTTTACCTCTATTTTCTGCTGTTTCCTTTCTGGGTCTACAATTCCCTAATGTGTGAAACAAGAAATTGTAGACCTTCTCAGGTCCCCATTGTTCTGATATTATAGGCTCAATGACAGCTATAAATACTTGTTTACTTTTTTAAAAGGTATATGTATCAATTATGTCTGTGTACCTGAGTGAATGTATATGTAATGTGTGTATGCAGGTGCTTAGGGAGGCCAGAAGAGGGCATTGGAGCTCCTGAACTGGTTGGTTGTGAGCCACCATGGAAGTGCTAAGAACCAAACCCCGGTCCTCTGCAAGAGCAACCAGTGCTTTAACTGTTGAGCTGTCTCTTTAACTCCCATCCATTCTTAATGCTGAGTACTGAGCAGATCTTCCTGAGCCCCTCCACCTGCCAGGCACTATTAAGTGCTGGGATTTGAACTGAACAAGACACAGTGTGTACCCTTTACTGGCTGTAATGAGACAAGTAAGGAATGTGGTGTGATGAACAGATACATAGCTGGCACAGGGTGAGCACAGGCTGTAAGGAGAGCTGGTGTCCCTTAGGGCTCTGCTAGGGAAGACTTCTATGGAAGAAGGAGCTGAATGGACAGGCAGAAGATGACTGGTAAAGGAGATAGGGGAAGAGAAGGCTCTTCTGCAGGGGACTCAGAGCCCCAAAGGCCAGAGCAGGGTGCAGAGGAGTTAGTTCAGTGCTTTGAGGTAAGAGAAAGGGAGTCAAGAAGAAGTAAGGATGGGCCATTGTGTGGGTAGCTGTGTGTCTCTAAGCTGAGTTTGTCTAGGTCGGTTAGAGGAGCCATCGAAGGGTTTAAAACAAACAAATAAAAAAGCATCCTTGGGGTAGGGGTGGAGGGATCAGTGGAAACTGAAAGGCAGTGAGTTGTAGTAGGCCCCAACAGCAAATGGCAGTGTCCGAAGAAATTAGCATAAGCAGACCCAGAAATGGTCGATGAAAGTGGAAGGCAGTCTGCACAGGAGCATGGGAGGAACTTTTTACCTTGGATGCCAGCCTGGGCACAGAGTGGGGAACTGGCAGCAGAAACAGATCTATAGCACCAGCTGCAGAACACGTCGTGTTTGGAGTGTCTGTGAGGACAGGCAGTGTGCATTAGACAATCACCTTGAACTGATCTGAAGGTTGGGAAAGAGCAATGGGGATTGATGGTATGAACTGAAGACCTGTGGCATGTGGGTGGCATTACAGCCATTGATGTTTGCCTGAACAGAGAAGGGCCATTTCTCAAGGGCAAGAATGTGCTCCTGTGTGGGACACATGGCAGATGCTCAGTCAGATTGATATCCTGATGACAGAGAAGAGGGCCTGTCACACAGCAGTGTGGAAGTAGAGGAATAGGCAAAACTAGGAGAATACAGAGTGAAGCGTGAATCTCTCCCAGATTCAGCACACTGAAGACATTTTCTCTTAGCGCCATGACATCCCTGCTAACTCGACTGTCCACTTCTGCAGGTATCTCAGAGTTTGCTACCTCTCCAGAAAAAGTCAGCGATTACATTTCTCCGCTTCTGAGCTTTGCTGCAGAACATGTGCCTCGGGCAAAACACAAAGAGACACCTCTCTACATTCTCTGCACAGCTGGAATGAGAGTCCTTCCTGAAAGGTGATCTTTGCTAAGAGGGGTGACTTACTGCTCTCTCCTCCTCATCATCATTATCATCTTCATTGTGACATTGAAAATCCTTTCGTGAGTCAGGACTAGTCTCAGAGCTATTCTCTTATGCAGATGTCACCAAAGAGCTTTTCATGTACTTATTTTAAATTGTAAGGTTAACTTTGCAAGGGTGTGTGTGTGTGTGCGTGTGTATGTGTGTGTGTGTGTGTGTGTGTGTGTGTGTGTGTGTGTGTGTGTGT
>JADRCD010232910.1:4858-18871 GCA_019843815.1 Montemys delectorum
TCCCTCTCCCTCTCCCTCTCCCTCTCCCTCTCCCTCTCCCTCCTTCTTCCTAGATTGTACAAGCATTTCAATGCCTGTCTCTCCATTTCTCCACTTTTAAAATCATATTTGTGGAGCAAAATAAAGAAATCTAAATCGAATTGAGGTACTCCATGAAAACAGCATTATGAGAAAAGTAAAACCCTAATTTCAAAGGAAGTTGACTCAAGCTTAGCTATCAGACAGCCTTGTATTCTAAGTTCCTGACTTGTTATTAGCCACATACTTTGAATGCCTTAATAAATTTGCTCAAGCCTTTGTGAACTTCTGTATCAAATGAAGATTCTCAATGTTTTCATAGAGAACAATTGAAAAATTTGAATGAGTAGCACGGCAAACATGGATAACAACTAATGAATTCTTAAGGAAGAATACAACCTTCCATAGTCTACAGTTGAACTGAAGATACACAAGCACATGTAAATTGTTAATTAAATTGGAGTTTATTTTAATATGACAACATCTTTGTCATTTGAACATTGGCTTTCTAACTTGTTAGGCCACTATTTAAGAACCAGCATTAATAACAGCGTGCCAAACCTCAACTTCCCTATAATCATAAAACTATAAGTCATGCTTGCATTCCAAAATACTAGAGAATGCATGTGGGTGTGTTTATGTGTGCATATGCGTGTGTGTTTTCTATTGTGCAGACATCTGTGCCTATATAAGGGAAAATGCTTAAGAAAGTTCTTGGGTTCTGGGCAGTGGTGGTACACGCCTTTAATCCCATCATTTGGGAGGCAGAGACAGGTGGATTTCTGAGTTTGAAGCCAGCCTGGTCTATAGAGTGAGTTCCAGGACAGCCAGGGCTACACAGAGAAACTTTGTCTAGAAAAAACAAAAAATAAAATAAAATAAAATAAAATAAAATAAAATAAAATAAAATTCTTGGTAAATGATATTAGGATCTACATTTGCCCCACCCAAACCAGACCCTGCCTGTAAGACCTGCTTGTAAGATCCTTCTCTCTCTCTCTCTCTCTCTCTCTCTCTCACACACACACACACACACACACACACACACACACACACACACACACTACCCACATAAATTCTAATATACTGAAATTACACAAATGTCTAGAATTATGTAAATGTAGACAAACTCTCTTTTTATCACTTTTATTTTTTTATAATCCAGTTGTTACCCCGCTTCCTGTCTGCCTTCTCAGAGTTCATCATCCCATTCCTCTTCCCACTGTCTTCAAGAGGATGCCCCCACCCTGTCAGTTCTCCCCACTCCCTGGGGCCTCAAATCTCTTGAGGGTTAAGCACATCTTCTCCAACTGAAGCCAGACCAGGCAGTCATCTACTATATATGTGTTGGGGGCATTGGACCAGCTAGCAAATGCTGCCTGGTTGGTGGCTCAGTGTTTGAGACATCTCAGAGGTCTGGGTTAGTTGTGAGTGCTGGTCTTCCTGTGAGGTTGCCCTCCTCCTCAGCTTCTTCCAGCCTTTCCCTAATTCAACAACAGGGATCCTCAACTTCAGTTCAATGGTTGAGTGTAGTAATCTGTGTCTGTCAGTAGGCTGCTTGTTGGGCCTCTCAGAGTTCAGTCACACTAGGCTCCTGTCTGTAAGCATGCCATAGCATCAGTAATAGTTTTAGGCCTTGGAGCTTCCCCTTGAGATGGATCCCAAGTTGGGCCTGTCATTGAACCTCCTTTTCCTCACTCTCTTCTCCATTTTTGTCTTTGCGTTCTTTTAGACAGGAACAATTCTGGGTCAGGATTTTTGACTGTGAGATGACAACCCCATTCTTCCACTTGATAACTTGGCTTTCTACTGGAGGTGGACTCTACAAGTTCCCTCTCCCCACTATTGAGTATTTCATCTAAGGTTCCTTCCTTTGAGTCCTGAAAGTCTCTCAATTCCCAGGTCTCTGGTACTTTCTTGAGGATTCTGCCATTTCCTAATCCCCAAGGTTGCATATTTCCACTCGTTCTGCTGGCCCTCATAGCTTCTCTCCTGTCTCCACCCTTATACCTGATCATGTTGCCATTCCTGTCTCCTCTCCCACCCAAGTACTTTCCTCCATCTGCCCATCCTTCATGATTGCTTTCTTCTCCCTTCCAAGTGGGATTGAGGCATCCTCACTTGGGCCTTTTGGCTTGTTAGCCTTCTTGAATTCTGTGGATTGAATCCTGGGTATTCTGTACTTTTTGGCTAATATTCATGTATTAGTGAGTACATTCCATGCATGTCCTTTTGCATATGAGTTTCCTTACTCAGGATGACTATTTTCTGGTTCCATCTATTTGCCTGAAAAAGTCATGATGTCTTCATTCTTTATAGCTGAATAGTATTCCATTGTGTAAATGAGCCACATTTTCTGCATCCAACCTTCTGTTGTGGAACATATGTGTTCTTTCCAGCTTCTGGCTATCAGAGATAAGGCTGTTATGAACATAGTGGAGCAAGTGTTCCTGTGGTATGGTGGGGCATCTTTTGGGTATGTGCCCAATAGTGATATAGCTGGGGCTTCAAGTAGATCTATTGTCAATTTTCTGAGGAACTTCCAGATTGATGTCTAAAGTGGTTGTACTAGTTTGCAATCCCACCAGCAATAGTTCCTCTTTCTCCACATTTTTGCCAACATGTGCCGTCTCTTGAGTTATTTTATCTTAGCTATTCTCATTGGTGTAAGGTAGAATCTCAAGATCATTTTGATCTGCATTTCCTGATGACTAAGGACTTTCAACATTTAAGCGCTTCTTGGCCATTCGAGATTCCTCTGTTGTGAATTCTCTGTTTAGCTCTATCTCCCATTTTTTGATTGGGTTTGGTGTTTTTGGAGGTTAGCCTTTTGAGTTCTTTATATATTTTTGGATATTAGCTCTCTATCAGATGTGGGGTAAATGAAGATTTTTTTCCCAATCTGTAGGTTGCTGATTTGTTGTATTGACTATTTCCTTTTCCTTACAGAGCTTTTCAGTTTCATGAGATCCTATTTATCAGTTGTTGATCTTAGAGCCTGATCCATTAGAGTTATGTTTAGGAAATCCCACCGTTCCCCCCCCCCGTGCCCCCCCCCCACCCCATACCAACGAGTTTGAGACTCTTTCCCAAGTTATCTTTTATTAGATTCAATGCATCTGGTTTTATATTTAAGTCCTTGATCCACCTGAACTTGAACTTTGTGCATGGTGACAAGTATGGATCTATTTTCATTTTTCTACATACCGACTGCCAGTTAGATCAGGACCATTTAGTGAAGATTCTTTCCTTTTTCCATTGTATATTTTTGGCTCCTTTGTCAATGATCAAGTGTCCATAAGTGTGTGGTTTTATTTCTGGGTCTTCAATTCTATTCCATTGACCAATCTGTCTGTGTCTATATAAATACTATGCAGCTGATTTATTTTATTTTATTTTATTTTATTTTATTTTTTACTATTTTTCTGTAGTACAGTTTGAGGTGAGGGATAGTGATTATTCCAGAAGTTCTTTTATTATTAAGAATAGTTTTTGAGAGCTGGAGAGATAGCTCAGTGATAAAGAGCACAAACTGCTTTTCCAAAGGTCCTGACTTCAATTCCCAGCAACCACATGGTGGCTCACAATCATCTATAATGGGATCTGATGCCCTCTTCTGGTGTGTCTGAAGAGAGCAATGGCATACCAATATACATAAAATAAACAAATAAATCTTAAAAAAAGAATCATTTTCGTTATTCTGTTTTGCTTTTTTTCCCCAAATGAAACTGAGAATTGATCTTTCCATGTCTTTGAAGAATTGTGTTAGAATTGTTGGATTATGTTGAATCTGTAGATTGCTTTTGGTAGGATGGCTATTTTTACTATGTTAATCCTACCAATGTATGAGCATGGGAGATCTCTCCATTTTCTGAGTTCTTCTTTAATTTCTTTCTTGAGAGACTTGAAGTTCTTGTCATACAGATCTTTTATTTGTTTAGTTAGAGTTACCACAAGATATTTTATATTATTTGTGACTATTGTGAAGGGTTTGTTTCCTTATTTCTTTCTCAGTCCATTTATCATTTGTATAAAGGAAGGCTGCTGATTTGTTTGAATTAATTTTATTTCCACTCACTTTGCTGAAGTTGTTTATCAGATGTAGAAGCTGTTTGGTAGAATTTTTGGGGTCCCTTATGTATACTATCGTATCATCTGTAAATAGTGATACCTTGACTTTTTCTTTGACAATTTGTATCCCCTTGATCTCCTGTTGTTGTCTTATTATTCTATCTAGAACTTTAAGAACTCTATTGAATATAGTCAATACAGGGAGAGTGGGCAGGCTTGGCTTGTCCCTGATTTTAGTGCAATTGTTTCTAGTATCTCTCCTTTTAATTTGATATTGGCTATTGGTTTGATGTATATTGCTTTTATTATGTTTAGGTATGGGCCCGGAATTCCTAATCTCTCTAATATTAAGGAGTGTTTTATTTTGTCAAATGTTTTTTCAGCAGCTAATGTGATGATCATGTGATTTTTTTGAGTTTGTTTATATAGTGAAATATATTAATGGATTTTGTATATTGAACCTACTTTTCATTCCTGGGATGAAGCTTATTTGATGATGGTTTTGATATGTTATTGAATTTGGTTTTCTAGAATATTACTATGTATTTTTGTGTCGATATTCATAAGTGAAATTGGTCTGAAGTTCTTTCTTGGTTGGGTCTTTTTGTGGTTTAGGTAAAAGAGTAATTGTGGCTTCATAGAGTAAATTAGGTAGTATTCCTTCTGTTTCAATTTTATGGAATAGTTTGAGGAGTATTGGTATTAGCTGTTCTTTGAAGGTCTGGTACAATTCTGCACTAAAGCTGTTTGGTTTGCCATTTGGTTATGTGCTTTTTTTTTTTCCTTTTTTCTTTCTTTTTTTTCTTTTTTTTAGATACTTTCTTTATTTAAATTTCAAATGATATCTCCTTTCCTTGTTTCCCCTAGGAGGGGGGAATCCTGTTCCCTCCCCCTCCTCCTGCACACCAACCCACCCTCTCCCACTTCCTGGTCCTGGCATTCCCCTACACTAGGGCATAGAACCTTCACAAGATGAAGAGCTTCTCCTCCCATTGATGACTGACTAGGCCATCCTCTGCTACATATGCAGCTGGAGCCATGAGCCCCACCATGTGTACTCTTTGGTTGGTGGTTTAGTCCCTGAGAGTTCTGAGGGTACTAGTTAGTTCATATTGTTGTTCCTCCTGTGGGGCTGCAAATCCCCTCAGCTTCTTGGGTCCTTTCTCTAGCTCCTTCAATAGGGACCCTGTGCTTAGTCCAATGGTCCTTTTATTTATTTTTTTAATTTAATTTTATTTTTTGGTTTGGAGGTTTTTAATGACTTCTATTTCTTTAGGGAATATGGGACTGTTTAGATAATTTACCTGTTCTTGCTTTAACTTTGTTACTTGCTATATGTCTAGAAAATCATCCATTTTATCTAGCTTTTCCAACTTTGTAGAGTATCACGTTTGGCAGTAGGATCTGATGATTTTTTTGAATTTCCTCAGTTTCTGTTGTATGTCTTCTTTTTTTCATTTCTGGTTTGGTAATTTGGATACTGTCTCTGTGTCCTTTAGTTAGTATGGCTAGGTGTTTATCTATATTGTTGATTTTCTCAAAGACCAGCATTTGATTTTGTTGATCCCTTGTTTCTGTTTGGTTGATTTGATTTAGGCTCTGAGTCTGACTATTTCCTGCTGTCTTCTCCTCTTGAGCGTGTTTGCTTCTTTTTGTTATAGGGCTTTCAGGTGTACAACAGACTCTGTTTCTATGGTATTAAATAAGAACCTCTCACTGTCCCCATCTGTTCCATTATCTACTGAAACCAATCATAAGAAAGGTGAAAAATGTACAGAAAGTATTTAAAATACTTTTAAATTATATGGGCTCTTTCATGGAGATTCTAAGTGGGTCATGATAGGCCTGCTGCCTATTGAAATGTGCTGATCTTTCCCTGGGTAGGTACAGTAGGCTAGTGGTACTGATCCTAGATTCCATTTGAAGGCAGCAATTAGTATCATGGGTAATGCTTAGCCTTGATTAGTACTAGTCTAAAAAGGAGGATACGGAAACTCCTTGAAGTGAAATTCGTTTAACCTAAGAAAGGATAGTTGCACAAAGAAACGATTGACAAAATGAAATATACCTTGAATGGTAACTCTGTGGACACTCTCAGACAACTGCCAGACAAGAGAAAGGGAAAAGGGGAGAAACAAGCAAAACCTGGAACAATGTGTTTGCAAAGAAAAGTCATACAGTCAGATGTATGTATTCTTCATCTGTCCAGCCCCAGCCTGTGGTGGGAACAGGACAGCAATCCAGAGACGGCCATAAGAAGAATAACCTGTGAAGTTTCCAAAGACGCTGCAAGGAAGATTCTTGTGTTATGTCTACCCAACTCTGAGTGCTAAGATTTTGAGGAGAATAAATACATTAGTGTTATTTTAGAGGTGTCCACTCTCTCCATTTGGCTGCATAATGCAATTATTTAGTAGTTCAGGATTCTTTTAATTCTGTTTGAAGAACTCAAGAGGTTAAAGGCTGGAAATGATAAATGCATTATTAATGTCGCCTCATAGGAACATCCAGGAAAAAAAAAGACTAATAGGTTTTTATTCACTTTTACCCCCCCTGGTAAATTAACCTACAGGACCTGTGAGAAATGTATAAATTAGACATTATTAGAGGAAGCAATCATGAACCAAAAGCTGTCATCTGAACACTGGATTCATCAGTGAGACTCACGCATACAACTTCAGTTTTTGGAGGGCGGGGTTGTATTTGTTCTAAACCTTTTGCATCCAGACAAAAGACATGAACCAAGAAGGGAAAAGAGTGTCTGGGTTCACACAAGGAAAAGCACAGTCTTGAGTGTGGCTTTGTACAACCCCGGCAAGTCTAAGTGACAATCACAGAAGGTAGAATGCACAGGGAGTAGGGTAAGGAATCTCACAGATCAGGGTTCAAATATCAACTCTATCAACTATGAATTTTGTGGTCCCAGCAAAGTGGTGCTGAAGACCAAAGAGGAACAATTGCTCAGTCTTTTCATATAAATTAGCAGAGATCATAAATGCAAAGTTAAGCATGGGCTCTAAAAACCATATGCATCCAATGCCTTAGCTTATCAGTGTTATTAACGGTATTGGAAACAAAAGGGGTATCTGAAAGTTTTATACCTTCTACAAGTCAATGGCAACAGTGAGTTGCCTGGAATATACTTCTCTGAAGAAACTGTCCAGATGCTTTGCAAACAAGGGGGAAAAGTGGTTTTTTTTGCTCTCTTGCTACCTTTTTTGCTACCAGGAACATACAAGTCAAAATCAGAACGCTGACCCTCTCACATCCTTTCTGACAGCCACGAGACACAGTAAAAGCAGTAACATTGCATACTGCTGTTGGGAATGCAAAATACTGTATCAATTAAAGAAGCATCTTGATAGTACTTATTATGAGAAGTATCCAGAAAGATGAGAATCTATCATACAATATAAATATGGAAAAACATTATAAAAATAGAGAAAGGTAGATTTATAGTAATTTAGTTCTAAGAACATAGGAACTAAAGGAAGGGAAGCGATTGTAATGAACAACACATTTACTAAAATTAGTGCTTTTAGTTTCAAGTGTGTGAATAAACTAAAAACTACTAAAACATGTACATCAACTGAATGCACTACTTTATGTAAATCATAACACAGTAAATAGTCGCTATAAACAAACAAACCCTACAGAGTGTAATGAACTATGACACAGTATCAAATGTTTTAACATATGTGTAATTGAAGTAATAAAGAGTAGAAAAATGAGACAAAAAGTGAAGAAAAAAATGGTAGAACTTTCTCCAATTAAGTACAAATTAACTTAGACATGCAGAAGTTCAGTGACTCTGAGAAGCTTGTATACAAAAAGAACACCACCTATGGGCATCATATGATGGAACCATAGAGATAAGGAGGGACATCTTCAAATGGATGGAGAGGAACTGCAGAGTATATGAAGGAGATCTAGGCACTAGTGATTGTTCAGAAAGAAATCAGGGAATAATGGGCCAGATCTTTAAAATGGTATGAAAGAAACTGCCAACATAGATTATTATATCCACAAAAGTATACTTCAGAAATGAAGACTCAAATAAACAGAAAGTGAGAATGTTCATCCTAAGTTAACCTGCTTCACATTGATCGAAAAATGCTCTTGAGAAGGAACAAAAGTGCTAGTAAATAGAGATTCAGGCTTTGTTTTTGTTTTTAATGACAACACTGAAAAGGGTAAATATGTGGTGTACTGGCTAGTTTTGTGTGTCAACTTGACACAGGCTGGAGTTATCATAGAAAAGAGAGTTACAGTTGGGAAAGTGCCTCCATGAGACCCAGTTGTGGGGCATTTTTTCAATTAGTTATCAAAAGGGTAGGACCCCTTGTGGGTGGTGCCATCTCTGGGCTTGAAGTCTTGAGTTCTATAAGAGAGCAGGCTGAGCAAGCCAGGAGAAGCAAGCCAATAAGGAACAACTCTCCATGGCCTCTGCATCAGCTCCTGCGTCCTGACCTGCTTGAGTTCCAGTCCTGACTTCCTCTGGTGATCAACAGCCATGCGGAAGTAAGCTGAATAAACCCTTTCCTCCCCAACTTGCTTCTTGGTCATGATGTTTGTACAGGAATAGAAACCCTGACTAAGACATATGGAGAGATACAATGTTAACTTTTATTGTTTCCTTTAATTGCTTTGAAGGACAATTGGTTATATAACCAACTGGTAATAACATTTTGAAGGATGTGAAACACAGGTATGCATAAATGTTAAGCAACCTTGGCACAGACTCTGAGGTGATAAATTTTACTGTCATAAATTTCTTGAATTTTATATAAAGTAATAAAATATTAATTATTTATAAATGGGAGTATAAAAGATGTGTATTGTTTTTAAAGCCACCACAGAGAAACAAAGGAACATAGTTTAAAATCGATAGCACAATTAAGAATAATACAAAAAAATGTGAAGGCAGATATGATGGCACACATTTGGAATCCCCTCCTTTGTGAGGCTGAGACTTGAAGAAGTTTGAAGCCACCTTGAGAGAATGGTACACTGTGCCGAAATTGTGTCTTAAGATGTAAATAACAGTAAAGAATTGATTAGTATCTGACAGACAGAAGTGGAGGAATAGAGCACCAAACAGAATATATGATAAAATTATCCTCTATAAATAATTATATTAAATATAAATGAAGTAATAATATCAACTAAAAGGCAGAGATTGCTGGAGTTGATATGCATTAAACTAGCTTTATGCTATTTTCAGGGGTAGCCTTTAAAAGGGTGAGTGTAAGAGGTGAGAGTTAGGAGTGATTACAAGAGTACTGCATAGACTTTGCTAATAACAAGGTGGAGATGTGTGAAAAACCTCTTGTTCCTGTATTTCTCTTGCTATCATCACATCAAAATTCTTCTGTAATCTAGAATACTGAATATTTAATAAAATCCTGCCTGCCTCATCGGGGTAATGAGATGGCGCAATGGGTAATCTTTGCCACACAAGCATGATGACCAGAATCTAGAGCCCAGTAACCATATGATGCTGGGTAGACCCAGTAGCCTGTAATCTTAGTACTTAGAAAGAAAAAAAAAGAAGAGATTTATTAGAACAATCTAGGTAATGAGACTGTTGTAGTTTATTAAGTAAGTAGTTGGAGGATTAACTGCTCAAGGAAACATTCTTTTTTTTTTTTTTTTTTTTTTTTTAGATATTTTCTTTATTTACATGTAAATTTCTCCCAGTTTCCCCTCCAAAAAACAAACAAACAAACAAATAAACAAACAAACAAAAACAACAAGAACAAACCCTTGTTGCCTCCCCCCTCCCCATGCCTGCCACCCCACCTTCTCCCACTTATTGGCCCTGGCATTCCCCTACACTGGGGCACAGAACCTTCACAAGGCCGAGGTCCTTTCCTCCTAATGATGATTGAATTTGCAATCCTCTACTATACACACGCTGCCAGAACCCATGGTTTATAGGATTTAATGGAAAAAGACCTAAACTTCCTTATTCCTTGTGATGATAATATAGAAGACTATCTTCCATGAATGGAATTATCCTAAAGGAGTGGTCCCTCACCTCCTTCAGTAGGAAACTGTAATACAGTGATCAGCAATCCAGGACACAATTTGTTCTTTATTATCTTCCTTTGTTCTCAGATTGGTGTGCTTTTTCCACCACCTATACTTCCTGCTTCACCTACCCTATTGAATATACCTGGGCTAGTGAATGTGGAAAACCACTTACCGTACATCCTGACACCCAAGTTCAATCTCCAAGTCCCACCCAGTAGAGAGATTCAGTCTTACTATCTCATGAGAAAATCCATGTGTTGATAATCTTACACAAATCAATGACTATAAGTTATAGTTATTTCTAAAGTCATATATTTCAGCTGCAAATGACTATAATCCAGCACCATCAACTTTTTATCAAAACCAAGATTTATTTACTCCCATAACCAGGAAGTTATAGAGTTTCATTCAGCATCACAGATGGCTAGATTCAACCATTCAATGCCCTTACTCATCCCTTCATTCTGAGAGCTACTCTTTCAATTTTCTTTCTAGCTGGATTCTGTATAGCAACTAGGATGCTTCACCAAATTTGTAGATTTAACCATCCTCTTAAGTGGCTTACATCTGCAGAGGACAGAGAACCTGTTCTCAGATGATTTGAGCAAGACTTTGAGCTATAGGATTAAAGCTTGAGACATGCATGGGTCACATCTGTGTTCCAAAAAACCAACCAAACAAACAAACAAACAAAAACAAATAAACAAAACCACTATAATTGTATGGGACCTAAACAAATCAAATGGGAACTAAGAATGTAGAAAAAAAGGCATTTCTTTTCCTGAAGTAAAGAGAATAGAACTGGGAGATAGGAAAAAGCCAGGCTCTGAAATATGTGACCTCCAAAGGCTAATGTAAGTTTGAGGTGGGATAGCTATTCAAGCTTTCGGAATGGGCATAGGCCATGTGCTCAATCATCCATCTCTAACTTCATGGTCAATCATAAACAAGAGAGCTTAATTTTGTTACTTGTCATATACATAAGGAAAGGCAAACCTCAGAGGATTTCGGGGAAGATTTAAATCAAAACCCTCATTTCTTTTTTTCTTTCTTATAGCTCTTCCTAATTCTCTACAACCTAGAGCCTTCACTCCCCATCAGCAGATATATATGTCATTATGTATATGTACATGCATATTTATGTATATATAATATATATGTATGTATATGTGTATGTGTATATACATATGATGTATTTGTTGTATGTTCATATGAATGAATAAATAGATAACTGAATATAAATGAATCTCAGACTGTATGGTCACCACTGTTTACAATGGATCTTCTAGCTCAGAAGTTTATCACCTGTCATAGGCATCATTTTAGAAGTTTTTCCTCATGTCGTTGTTTGCACTGTGAAGCAGGGCTTCTTAGGAAAGTAATGCTGAGTCCAGATTATAGAGTCTATGGTTTGCATTGGTTTTCTGTGATTTGATATTTTTTTCATAACTCAGAATAGACGTCCAGGGAAAAGCCTAGAGGAGTGGGTGAAAGTATAGCTTCTCAGAGCAAGTATTAATGAACTGAGCATCATTTTTTTTCTCCAGCCCCTGTGCATACTCACTCAGCATTGGTACCTTGAATTTAGTTGCCCACTAGCATTACAATGAGAAAAGATAGATTATCATATTCTGACTTTTTCTTTCAAAAACAAGCTACATCATTTAGGTGTTTAATTTTCATTACATGAAGGAAGTATAATCATCTCAGAGAACTCAAGCAATCATCTACAGCAAACAAGAAAGAATGGTGTGAATTGTGGTTTTTGAGAATTCATTTGCTCTCTTTTTTTTGTATTGGGAAGAGATTAATTTTATTCTGCCACAGCAAGTTTCATTGATGAGATCATTTAGCATCATGCTTAATGGGAAGAAAGGAAACAGTATAATTCAAGGGGAAAAAAGATGGAAATTTCCCTCACTGGCATTTCCTTGGTTCTAACTTCATTGACATATTATAATGACCACATAGTATGCATTTTACAAATGTCCTCACTTAGCACATCACAAATTCCGTAAGATGGTTACAGATAGGAGACTGACAAAATATACACATTGCAATCATGTTATAACTTAGTGAGGTGTAAATAATGTAATAGTACCACCCATGGGGTAAGCTATATTTATTCCAAAATCATAGAGTGTAATACCTATTCCTCACTATCTTACATGTGGCTGTGTTTGGAGACAGGGCCTTTTGAGAAATGATTACGTTAAAATAATATCACTGTGTGTGAATCCTCATGTGACTAGATATCTGTACACACAGCAGTATGTGCAATGCATACACATACAGGAAATGAGTATTTGAAGACACAGTATGAAAGTGCTTAACTGCAAATGTAGTGCAGAAGTTTTCTGAAGAAATAAGACCTTCCAATACTCTCATCTTAGATTTCTAGATTTCAGAAATGTGAGAAAAATTTCAGTTAAAGCCCCAACTCTGCTAAAGCAAAAGGATTGTATTAACATAGATAGATGGATAGATAGACAAATAGATAGTAGATTAACTGGTTACTTATCTCTCACAGGATCATGTCATAATAGCAAATGCTGCTACAGAATCCACTTAAGTACAATACAACCTCAAGAAGATATAATATATATGTATAACATGTATCTTATACACACACACACACACATATATATGTATATATGGATTTGAGAAAGCTTAAGCAATGTATTCAAGGTTATGGTGTTAGTATATGTACAAATTAGGTTCTCTAGTTATTATTTTTGTTTTTATTTATTAATTTTGTTTTTTTGAGTAGAGTTTCTCTCTGTAGTCCCCACTCTGTAGGCCAGATGAACCTCAAACTCAGATGTGCCTGCCTCTGTTTTCTGAGTACTGGGACTATATGTGTGACTCACCACTGTCCCAAAAGATCTCTTCCTGTTAGAAATCTTCCTTGGTACAACCACTCTGGAAATTAGTTTGGCAGTTTCTCTAGAAATTGTACATAGTATTACCAGAGGACCCAGCTGTACCACTCCTGGGCATATACCCAGAAGATGCTCCAACATGTAATAAGGACACATGGTCCACTATGTTCATAGCAGCCTTATTTATAATAGCCAGAAACTGGAAACAACCCAGATGTCCCTCAACAGAGGAATGGATGCAGAAAATGTGGTACATCTACACAATGGAGTACTACTCAGCTATTAAAAACAATGGATTTATGAAATTCTTGGGGAAATGGATGGATGTGGAGAATATCATTTTGAGTGAGGTAACCCAATCACAAAAGAACACAAATGGTAAGCATTCTCTGGTAAGTGAATATTATCCCAGAAGATGGGAATACACAAAGTACAAACCACAAACCACAATAAAATCAAGAAGGAACACCAAAGTGTGGATATTTCGTTCCTTCTTAAAAGGGGGAACAAAATACCCATGGAAGTATTTTCAGAGACTAACTATGGAGCAGAGATTAAAGGAAGGACAATTCAGAGACTGCTCCACCTGGGAATCCTTCCCATATTCAGTCATCAAATTTAGACACTATTCTGGATGCCAGCAAGTGCTGGATAACAGGAGCCTGATATAGCTCTCTCCTGAAAGGCTCTGACAGTACCTGACTAATACAAAATTGAGGCCCACAGCCATCCATCCATTGGACTGAGTACAGGTTTCCTAATGAAGGAACTAGAAAAAAGGACCCAAGGAGCTGAAGGGTTTGCAGCCCCTTAGGAGGAACAACAATATGAACTAACTAGTACCCTCAGAGCTCCCAGGGACTAAAACTCCAACCAAAGAGTACATGTAGTGAGACTCATGGCTCCAGCAGCGTATGTATAGCAGAGGATGGCCAAGTTGGTCATCAGTGGGAGGAGAATGGGCCCTGTGAATGTTCTATGCCCCAGTGTAGGGGAATGCCAGGGC
>JADRCD010232910.1:18971-36746 GCA_019843815.1 Montemys delectorum
TGGGCCCTGTGAATGTTCTATGCCCCAGTGTAGGGGAATGCCAGGGCCAGTAAGCAGGAGGGGGTGGGGTGGTGACCAGGGGGAGGGGGGAGGGAACAGGGATTTGTTTTAGTTTTTTATTTTATTTTATTTTATTTTTGGAGAGGAATCTTGGAAAGGAAATATTGTAAGTAAAGAAAACATCAAAATAAAAAAAAGTTGATTTATAGCAGGAGTCCTGATACTTTTGACAAATATCTGTATTGGGAATAATGAATATAAAACACAAATTTAAATATGTTACTTTAATGTTTAAGTACTAGGTATAAATGTGTGTCTATGTGTGATAATATTAATGTGAGTACATGTGTACATAGAATCCATAACAGTTCCAGATCTCCTGGTGCTGGAGTTACCATTATCTGTGATTCACTAAACTTGGATATAAGAATTGAACTCATGTCTTCTGTCATAGCAGCACACACAATTTGGAGTCCTGTAACAACTTTAGAAAAAACAATGAGGAAGATATTAACCTTGAAAGCCAAGATGGATTCTGTATAAACTTATACTTTTACATATTTACATGTACATATATGTACACACATGTACATGTTCCATATAAATGTGTAAAAGGAACCCTTATTTACAATAAAATGAATCTTTAAAAATCTATAAAATCTATGAATTTATAATAAAATGAAAGTACACATCATGGGATTTGAATTTAAATTAATACTACTATAATTCAGCTTCTTCTTCCCCTATGTGGAAATTCTTATTAGATGGTCAATTGGTCTTCCAAGAAAACACTAAATTTATCATCTTTAATATCATTTGCAAATATGTTCAGTGTATGATATAGTGTTAATACTTGGGCTTATTGTGACCTTAGGTGTTATTGTATTCATTCTAAGGTTTTCATATAATTTTTCAAAACATTCAGATAAAGATATAAGAAATTATTGCTAGGCATTTGATTTTTATGACATTTTCCATGATATTCCTTACAAATCTCTATCTGTATTTAAATTATTTTAATTTGTTTTAAGACATTCTTAAAAAGCATCTATTATTTGCTTCTGTCATTATATCCAAGATACTTGTTAAAGTGCCTTTCAATCTTGGAAGAGAAAAATTCTGTAGATTTTTCACAAAAAAAGAAACTTGAATTTTTCTCCCATTATATGAGTAAGTCTTTAAAATAACATTTCTTGCAACTTTTGTTGTGCTTTCAGAAATTGGGGAAAAACTAGAAGTTTCAGGAAACTAGAAAATAATTAATAGTGGTGGTTTTGATTTGATTGTTCTCTTCTTTCTGTTTTTAGTGTAATGTTTCTAGGAGCAAATAACTTAGCATTGTCATAAATCACTGATAAACTTACAAATTTCACTAAGAATATTTACAGAAACAAAATCTGTATTGGATTCGTTAAACTGATGCTATTAGTTCATTTACTCTACAAATGCAGTGAATAAGAAACTTGTTTCTTTTATTCATTCATTTGGTTAGTTAAGTTCATTTTAGTTACAGTTTGTTTTATTGGCATCACTTTTAGCTTTTTATTTGTTTGATTTCTGAGACAAGGATTGGATCTGGTTAACCTGAAACTCAATCTGGAGCCTAAATTTTCCTCAACTTGAAGCAGTCCTCCCACCACACACTCAAGTACTGGGATAATAGGCAAGCATTAGCATATTAATATTTCATTGATGTAGAACATCAATTCATTCCCTAAACAAACTTATATGTGTAAAAATATTTTTATATTTCTATACTACTGATTGTATCATGATTATTTTTTACATATATGTTAACTGATGAAAATATTTATGCAATTAAAAAATTTTGGATGTCTGTCAAAAAATAAAAAATAAAAAGAAGTTCTCCTTGGAAAAGCAGATCATAATGGAAGCCAAATGTGAGTCTGAGTTCCTCCTTGCAACTGGAGTGTATGAACTCTTCTCAGACAGATGAAATAGGGAGGCACTAGGCTACATTCAGGGTACTGGGCTCATGGATCAGTGGATAGAGGATCACAGTTTTAGATGGTGTCCCCAGCCCTGTTAAGAAATGGTGCAGGCTGAGGCCAAGGTTGGGGTTCCAATACTGTCTGGCACCAGATACTGCTGGGAAGCATGAAGAGCTGGGAATGGAGGAGTCTGCAGACAGTAGATGAGCCATAGGCAGGATGGGGTATGGAAAGGTAATCTGGCTTAGCTCAGGAGTGAGTGCAGAGGAACCTTCTATGGGAGACTTAAGAGGTCGTATGGCTCTGTATGACGAAAGCTTCCCCCCATGGCAGTTCTTGATGAGAGAGACAGTCCTTGCTTGTTTAAAGTGTTTACTTCTAATGGAAAATAGGTATGTACAACTTAGTCATGGTGGACCAGAGATTAAATAACTTTTATAGGAAGAAATGTCCAGGAAGGGAAGCTCATTGGCTAAACCCTCCTGCCGGACCATTTAGATAACATGGAATATCACAGTCATGTGCTTCACCAGAGGAACCTGGTTGGGAGTAGATGAAACACCTACTGTTCTCAGATAGGAGAATTATCAGGTTTTCTGAATTTGCTCAACCATTTTTTGTCTGGTGACATGCTTCCACTTGCCCCACAATTCAAAGTCTATTCACCAAGCCTTTTTTTCCTCATCTTTCTTTTAAGTTTCCTTATAGTCATAGATGACCCTTTGAATAAGATCCCTCATTTTTTTTTTAAAAGATGACTCTGCCTATTGTGTACTTTTAAATCATTGTGGGATCTTGGCTATTTTGACTTTGCGCTTTCACGGATAACAGACACTATTGGTAAATTATTAACTCTGTGGAGGTAGAATTGAAAGAGGGCTAGACATGGACTAGGAAGTTTCAAACTAGTTGCTATAAGAATCAAAGATTAGGCCAAGGATTTAATTCATGGTACAAAAGAGAGTCAGGGGAAAGTCTAATGAGATGCTCCCTTAAGGAACTCCTCAGCTGACACCATCTTTCTTCCTCTATTTCTATCCAGGGCTCTCAGTGTCCTCCAAACTCACTGGCCAAATCTTCAATTTCATCTGGGTTAATGTCATGTCTCTCTGGGCTCTCCTCACCTTCTCTAAACCACTAATCACTCTAGACTGAATAATCAGACTAATTCGCATTACAACTCTTCATAGACCATCTCCAGACTCCAGGATAAATCTCAAACATACGACTTCCATGATCTTATTGACTCCCTACTCTGGCAGGTTATAGGCAAAGAACTTTGCTAATTTCCCAGGCTGCCACCTCAATCATAGCTTTAGGTAAAAATCTACAGGTTGTTCCTTTTCTGTCTCACTCAGAATTGTGTAGGTTTGTGGTCTATGTAGACTCCCAGAGTGCTGCTTCAACCATCAGAGGTGTTTTTTTTTAAACATTCATATTCCATCTATCTATTATCTATCTATGCATATGAGTCATGTGTGTGTGTGTGTGTGTGTGTGTGTGTGTGTGTGAGTGTGTGTGTGTGTGTGTGTGTACGTGTACGTGTACGTGTAGTGTTTCTATAGGTGAGAGGACAACTTGTAGACCTATAATTTCTCCTTTCACTATGTGCATTTCAAGAATCAAACTCAGGCCATTAAGTTTGGCACAAATATTTGACTCATTGTTCTGTCTCACAGATCTTCAACCACTGATTTTAAGATAATCCAGGCCTTTCTACATTGAGTATCTTACCTGTAAATTTTCACAGCTAGGGGTATAGATATCTTGTTAAGTTTTCATGTGTTATAAAAAATTATAAAATCACTTGGACATGCTGAGAAGAAAAAGAGAAGATTTCCAATGAACCAGAATCTTCAGAAGAGAACTTACTCATGCCATGTCCTATCTAGGACAAACTCTGAGATTGAAGACTGAATGTGTACACACATTGCCTTAGAAACCAGTAATTACACATAGTTGGGGTTTCCCCACCCTCTGTGTTATCTCCACACTTCCTCAAAGGAGGCCAAAATTAAGAACTGAATTTTCTCCAGGAGCAACAGGATACAAGGACAGACACAAGACTTTGGACGTATCTCTTTCCATCCAGGAGCCTGTGACCAGGAAGTTTAAACAATGGGAGACAGATCCCCTCCCTTTCTGTTCTTTGAAATCATTCAAAATGGGGATGGTCAGAAAGGACCTTCCTGAAAATTAGTATCAATTTCTATATGCTATAAATTAGTTTTAAAAGCAGTTAGAAATACACACTCATTTGCTTTCATACAACATCCAATGTTCAAGTTTGAAAATTGAGGCTTAGGAAGATTAGGTAACACTGTCAAGGTTGTAATGCCAGGAAGAAATATTTAATTCCTAGTCATATCACTTTAAAATTTGCATCATTACTATATTTCTCTTTAATATTGGACAAAATTTGAAAGCCTGGTTGATATCTATGACCTTAGAATCAGAATAAGGATCAATTGTGGTTTTCATAGTTTTTTTTCTCCAATATGTGCTAGATCTATTCCCATCAATAAAAAGGACTTGCATTGAGGGGAGGGTAGAGAATGTAGGAATCATTTTTGGTGCAGGCATCTACATTCTTCCATCCTGCATTTTCCACCCAAAGACTAGGGCTTGAAATGATTCATCTTCTACTTTGGAAATGAAATATTTTCATTGGATGAAGAATATTGGTGATCTCACTAGCTAAAAACTAAGGAAGTAATGGAAAAATTGACTAGAGAATCATCATTTGAGTGCTGTCTTTTCTTTGGGTGTTAGTTCACCCATGGTAGCAAGAGGAAGCATGATGATGTGATCCTGAAGGAACATTCTATCGCCAACCATCCTTTTATGATTACTGGAGGATCCTGGCCAGGAACAAAGAAGACATTTCTGGGAGTAGACTCTACATTCAAGCCCTGTGCCCATCCTCTAACCAGAATTAACATTCTTTCTGCATGTAAAAAGAAATAAATATCAGCTTCTTATGCTCTTGTCCATGGATCTTACCATGGATGACTAGCTCAATCACAAGCATTTTTTTTTTTTTTTTTTTTGCTGTATATGCATCTGTATTTCTTTTTTTTTAAAAAAAAAAAATTAGGTATTTTCTTTATTTACATGTAAATTTCTCCTTTTCCAGTTTCCCCTCCAAAAACCAACCAACCAAACAAACAAAACCAACAAGAACAAACCCCTGTTGCCTCCCCTCTCCCCATGCCTGCCACCCCACCCTCTCCCACTTATTGGCCCTGGCATTCCCCTACACTGAGGCCCAGAACCTTCACAGAGCTGAAGTCCTCTCCTCCTATTGATGATCGAATTTGCAATCCTCTATTATGCGCATGCTGCCAGAACAATACATGAACAGAATTCCAGCTCTAACAACAAAAATAATGAGAATCACAAGCATTATGGTTAAAATGACAACTAAGTAACCCATTTTGTGTCAGAGTTGAAGTCCTCCAAGTGAATATGGCAGTCACTTAATCATTTAACTGCTGAATTTTGCCACCACTAATTATTAAATACTAGATATAAAATTTCCTTTTATCTAGGGCTAGAAATACATGTCAGTGGGTAGTATTCATTGTGCAAACTTGAGAACATGATTTTGGATCCCTACTACCCATGTAAAAGGCCAGGTATGAAAGCATAAATCTATGATTCTAATAGTGGAGGGCAAAGACAGAAGGATCCTTGGGACTTTCTGGATAGCCAGATAATTAGCATCAGGTCCTGTAAGAGACCCTGTCTAAAAATAAATGTAGGGGGTAATAGATGTTCAATATCTTGTGAATACTGGTTATTAGATTCAGATCTTCTTGTTTATATAACAACTACGCCATCCTCCCAGCCCCTTCAAGAACTGCTTTTGAAATTTCTGTGTTCTTAAATGATCTTAAGGAACTCTCTTCTTCTTGTGGGGATTGACTTATCTACTACAACTCTACACGTTGCATTTTTGATGTTTTCAGCTCATCTCATTGCCTGATTTGTGATTTTTTTTCAACATCTGGATATTTTGTTTGTAACTAAGCAGAGAAGTGCTGAGTAAGCCAGTCCCTCAGTGGCTGAAGTCAGGTCACTCAGGTTGACAACTACAGCTTAGAGATAGAGTTCAGGCCTTCAGGAGCCTGGCTGAATTATCTCTGAGAGGGTAAGGAGGAAAAAAGGCAGGAGGAGCGATCCTGGAAAGCCCCAAATGGCAACATAAATCCAACATCTATAGGGATAATATAAATAGCTACTATTTCATGCCAATATGCTCAAGCAGCAGAAGAAAGTAATATTTAATTTACAAGTAATTATTTGTAATTAAGTTGCATGGTCATCCTTAGTTCAAAGGGAAGAGGGAAAGCAGAGTGTCAATAGTGGAGAGGAAGGCTTGAGGGATGTTTGAAAGAACCAAGCTGAACCTGCCGCTCTTCTCATTGACAGGTGCCTTGATAGGGTCCTGGAATAATGAGAGATATCACTCATGTATAAAAAGGTGGGAGAGAAAGAAAAATTAAGAAGTGGGATGTTAAGGGATTATGGGAAAATATGTCTTTCAAGATGACCAGGGTGTGTTTCATAATGGCATTATTGTGTTGACACCTTTTAAAGAGAAATGCAAGGCACAGATGATCCATCACTGAAAATGGATTCCTAATTCAGTCACTGACATTAAGAAAGGTCAGAAAAAATTGACAGTTATCTTCCATGTCATGTCTGAGTATACTAGGTTCTCCTGTCCCAGAGCAAATGGGAAGTGACTGACACCCAAAGCAGAAAGGGTATTCGCAGGTGGTTTATGCAGTGGCTCTCTGTTATGGACCTGGTGCTGGCTGACTTACAGGCCTTACTTATTCCAGTTGCTGAACAGTATCATTCAGTGACCAGAGACTGCCCAGGAGTCTTTGTCTCACTCTTCTACCTTCTAAAGTTCATGTAAGATCCCACATGCCTAAGAAAGCAGATTATAAATCTTTGTAAGGTAAAAAAACAAGCTTCTGCTATTGAAATAATGGAATTATGATTGGGTTTACATAATAGTATTACATCAGCATGGTTTGCATGAAAGAATTTCCCATGGCAGGCAAACCTAGAGCCATTTGCTTCTCCTGTACATGAACAAACATAACACTCGCACCCACTCAAACACACTCACCTATGGACTCTGAGCATGAAGTCCAATGGCAGCCAGTTTTGCTACCTGCTCCAAAAGATTACATACCTGAAGGAAAGACATACACATAGCCTTTGTATTTTGATATGCCTTAATCAGCACAATAGCTGGGCCTTACCTCCACAACTGAGAGAATCTACCTCCCACCAATAATTCTGAGTTACAGCTTACTAAATTCTGTGTCCTAATTTGGCTGCTCTGAACCCAGAGGGTTTGCCTATCTGGGCTACATGCTCCCAGCTCCTTCACCTGGCAGCCATGGTGTCTCAACTCTCCTCCACTTTTCCCAGCATTGTAGAACTCCTCTTCCTGGTCCCAAGCCATGGAATTCTAAAAGTCCCACCACTACCTGCACTGTCTAGCCATTGTATGTTGGCAACTTTATTTACTAATCAGAACCAACTGGGGGTGGGGTCCCTAGTGTCTTCCATGCAGACATTCAGACTCTCTTCCTGCAAAAGATTTGGGGGACCCAAATTAACATTAGAATACAAGCAGCATTAGGCCAAACCCACTACACTACTATACCAATTAAGCTGTCTTATATTATTGGGCTCTATGCAATTCAGCTTTAATAGCAGAAAGAAAGCCTCCTTGTAGTTTAGATTGCCTAGAGATGGAATGCATTTAATGGGAGGCTCTGAGTTCTCATCTTTTATAATAGGCATCCTTTGTTGGAATATTACACAAAGATTTCAAGCATTTTAAGGAATGCATTTTAAAATCTTTTTGTCTTTGAAATCTTAATGGATCTTTCTGCTCCAACCCCCTACTCTGTCATGTGTGTCTGTCTGTCTCTCTGTCTCTCTCTGATCCCTTCTCTCCCTTTATAGGCCATATAAATCTAGTAACAATTAGGGAAAAATTAGAAGTGTGCCCTCATTCAGTTGTCCTTTTATTTATTCAATGAATAAGTTGTATAAATCTCACTATGGAAATAATTAAACAGTCTCCTTTCCTTAAAGGCATCTTGGGGATACTTGGTAGTGCTCTGTAATGAGCATTCAAATGTGTGAAAACCACATGCATACACTCTGCCCGATTAAGTTGAAAGTTGCTAAAGCAAAGGTTTCTAAACTTATAACACTAAGAATTTACACATAATCATGAGTTTCTTGAGGTACATAAGGAACTCACTAAATCTTTGGTTTTGTCCCAAACTATTGCAAGGCTGTTACTTAGATCAAGCTTGATACATATAGAAATCAGACTTTTTCAAGAAAACGTAAGTTCTGTTTTGACTCTTATGTTTGTTTAAACATTCCATATACAATCATAGACAAGTTATTTAATCTTTTTCATTTACCATAGAAGGCAGCTAAGATGAGAGAAGGCCCAATACCTAGTCCAAATTTGGTAGGCTCTGAGTCTTGTTCTGTCTCTATCTCTCTCTCTGTGTCTGTCTGTCTCTCTTCTTCTGTGTGTGTGTGTGTGTGTGTGTGTGTGTGTGTGTGTGTGTTTGTGTGTGTGTATGTGTCTTTCTCTGACATTTAAGGAACCATGAATCTGTTCTGTCTAGATTATATGATGTCACACATTAATGATTTAATACAGTTTGCTTTAGTTTCATGATGTTAGTAATTTAGGAGCTCATTCCATTCAATCCCCAAATAAGCTTCAAAGCTGGATACAGTCTACAGTCTTCATTTACAAAACTAAAGAACAAAATAAGTGTACCAAACTCAAGTCCAAGTAGATCAAGGACCTCCTCATAAAACCAGGTACACTGAAACTAATAGAAGAGAAAGTGGGCAAGAGCCTCAAACACAAGCACACAGAGGAATATTTCCTGAACAGGACACCAATGACATATACTCTAAGATCAACAATCGACAAATGAGACCTCATAAAATTGCAAAGCTTCTGCAAGACAAAGGATACTGTCAATAAGACAAAAAGGCAAGCAAAGATTGGGAAAAGTATTTTACCAACCGTACATCTGATAGAGCATTGTTGTTTTTGTTTGTTTGTTTGTTTTTTGGTGGGGAAACTGGGAAAGGAGAAATTTACATGTAAATAAAGAAAATACCTAATTTAAAAAATTAATAATCAGTATATACAAAGAACTCAAGAATTTAGACTCCAGAGAACCAAATAGCCCTGATAAAAATGGAGTACAGAGCAAAACAAAGAATTCTCAACCGAGGAATATTGAATGGCTGAGAAGCACCAAAAGAAATGTTCAACATACTTAGTCATCAGAAAATGGAAATCAAAACAATTCTGTGATTTCATGTCACACCAATCAGAATGGCCAGGATCAGAAACTCAGGTGACAGCAGATGCTGGTGAGGACGTGGAGAAAGAACACACTTCCATTGTTGGTGGGATTGCAAGCTGATACAACCACTCTGGAAATCAGTCTGATGGTTCCTCAGAAAATTGGACAGTACTACCTGAGGACCCAGCTATACCACTCCTGGGCATATATCCAAAATATGCTCCAACATATAACAAGGACATATGTTCCACTATGTTCATAGCAGCCATATTTATAATAGCCAGAAGCTGGAAACAACCCAGATGCCCTTCAACAGAGGAATGAATACAGAATACACACAATGGATCACTATTCAGCTATTAAAAATGATGACTTCATGAAATCCTTAGGCAAATGGATAGAATGAGAAAATATCATCCTGAGTGAGGTAACTCAGTCACAAAAGAACACACATGGTGTGCACTCATTGATAAGTGGATATTAGCCCAAAAGCTTGGAATACCCAACATACAATTCACAGACCACATGAAGCTCAAGAAAAAAGAAGACCAAAGTGTGACTGTTTTAGTCCTTCTTAAAAGGAGGAACAAAATACTCATGAGAGGAAATACAGAGACAAAGTGTGGAGCAGAGAGACTGAAGGAAAGGCCATTCAGAGACTGCACCACCTGGGGATCCACCCCATATACAGACATCAAACCCAGACACTATAGTGGATGCCAAGAAATGCATGCTGACAGGAGCCTGATATAACTGTCTCCTGAGAGGCTCTGCAAGAGCCTGTCAGATACAGAGGAGGATGCTCGAAGCCAACCATTGGACTAAGCATGGAGTCCCCAAATGGAGGAGCTAGAGAAAGGACTGAAAGAGCAGAAGGTGTTTGCAACTCCATAGGAAGAACAACATTATCAACCAACCAGAGCCCCCAGGGACTAAACCACCAACCAAAGAGTGACCCATGGCTCCAGCTGCCTACGTAGCAGAGGATGGCATTGTCAGGCATCAAGGAGAGGAAAAGTCCTTAGTCCCGTGAAGGCTCGATGCCCCAATGTAGGGGAGTACCAGGACGGGGAGGTGGGAGTGGGTAGATGGTTAGGGAAGCACCCTCATATATGCGGGGGGAGAGGGGATGGGATAGGGTGTTTTGAGAAGGGAAACCAGGAAAGGGGATAACACTTGAAATGTAAATAAATAAAATATTCAATAAAAGAAAAAAAAGAAGTTAACTATTTTATAACCACTGCAAGCCAGTAAGTAACATAAACAGTGCATGAACCCAAATTCATCCAAAACTGCACTGGAGCCTTGAACCTTATAGCCTTCAACTCGTTTCTAATTCATCACTGATTTGTGCTTGGCATCAGGATCATAAAACATGAAGCATAGTTCTTGGATGTTGGCTCACTGGAGGCCACTGTCTGTCCATGGAGTCCTGGTAAGTGGAGAAGGAGGCTAGTGCTCTGCATCTCCACCCACTCCCTGAGAAAGTCTCACTGCCAACCGTAGCAACACCGAGAAAATGACAGAGATAAGTAATCTAAGGACAACACCTACCCCACTGGAGGCTCTAACATTGTTACTACAACAAGAGTGGGAGCTGTGATAAGGAGCTGGGAAAATTTCCTCTGTTGAAGGATACACCCAAATCAGACAGTAGACATAAACCAGAATCTGTTCTGGAAACTGTTACAGTACAGAAAGCAGGATATAGATACCAGGGTACTAACTGCAAGTTCCCTTACAAAGGGTTCCTGAATGCTGCGTGAGCCATAGTCTTTGGAAAGCTATATACTTAGGTATAGAAGTGGCTAGAATATTTCTGGATACGCCACCCACCAAGTGACACTCTTACTTCTGCTTCTCCATCATCTTCCTGATATTTTTGAGACCCAGAAAACTACATTTACAGATCTTAGAGAAGGCACCATTTCTTCTTAGCAATAAGTGAATGCAGGTATTTCCATTCTATTTCTATACCCTTCCTTCCTTCCTTCCTTCCTTCCTTCCTTCCTTCCTTCCTTCCTTCCTTCCCTCTTTCCCTCTTTCCTTCCTTTCTTCCTTCTGTCCTTCTCTCCCCATCATTCCCCTTCTCCTACTCCCTCTCTTCCTCCTTCTTCTCCTCCATCTTTTGTAAACTCAAGACTGTATATTCAATCCTAAGACTGACTAAATGTGGCATTTTACCTTAGAAAACTTATATAACTCATAATCCATATTACCTCAGGCATTAAGCTGAACATCTTTAGTTTCTTTCCTGGGGCAATCCCTTCACCTGGGAACATGTCTGTCCACATATTCCCTATTTTATATTAAAATTGTTTTTGTTTCCCTCAGAGAATTGCTATCTTTTTTTTTTAGAGCAGGGGACTATGCTGTAGTGTTCTTTATATTTACAATGTATAGTCACATAAGCATTATACTGCAGATTCTCAATTAATACTGTGTGAATGTTTGTGTGAGTACATAATAAGCACACTAATCTAATAGGCCAAAATTAATTACTGAAAGAAATTCTGATTTAATAGATGGATTCAGAAAGAATACATTTTTCATTCTTCTATCAGATTAGGTATAGAAAAATAAAAGATGCTGGAGGGAGGCTCATGAAGATATCATAAGTCATTTTTATTTTTGGCCCTGAGATCCTGAGGTTTTGAGAAGTGAGGGGATTCTAGTCATCGTTGATCTGAGGCTTAGAGGACTTTCAATTGGGTTTCAGGTTCAGTCCTTTTTTATTCATAAAAGAGATAATGCTCTCATCATGTTGTAAATAAAGCAAGCTAATTTTTTTTTGCCAAATATTTACTGAACATTTTTGATGAGTCAGTGTCTTAACTGAGTTACTATTAGTATGCTGAAACACCATGACCAAAAGAAAGCTGGGGAGGAAGGATTTATTTGCCTTGTACTTCCACATTGCTGTTCATTTTCCAAGAAATTAGGACAGAAATTGAAACAGGGCAGGATACTAGAAGCAGGAGCTGATGCAGAGACCCTGGAGGGATGCTGCTTAATGCTTTGCTTAGTCTGCTTTCTATAGAACCCAGGACCACCTACTCAGGAATGGCACTACCCACAATGAACTGGGCCTCCCTCTCAATCACTAATTAAGAAAAATGCACTACAGGATTACCTACAGACTGATCTTTTAGATTCATTTTCTCAATTGTGGTTGCTTCTTCTCAAATGACTTTCATTAGGTCATGTTGACATAAACTATCTAGCATAGTCAGGCTCTGTGCTTAGTCAGTGCAATTTAAGACAGCCTAGCTTCCTAGTGTTCACAGGCTGGGTAGGAGGATGAGGAATGAGAAAGCAGAAGTACAGAGGGTATAGCACAGGGCCACTCCATATGTAGCTCAAGCTACAAGTTTAGAGATTTATCTTAGAATAATGTGATCCTGACTAGATTTAGCAATGGCTGCTTCTTCTTGTTATCTAATTTGTTTACCCACTTGTTTGCGACCTGCTACCTACTAAACTTGCTGTAGTGTTTGATATAATTTGCCTTTTGAAATAACCACCTACCCCTAAAGGTAAGTTTCATTATTCTCAGTTGTCAGATGAGAAAATTGAGGCCCTAACAAAATATTAATAAATAATAATAATTAAAATCATCCAGCAGTGAAGGGATTATGTCATCTATACTTTAACTCTTTCCCATATAGTCTTCCATGGTTTTTTAAAAATCTATCTCAAAGGTACAGGTTTGGATCATCCCCAAGATCTCTATGAAATCTGTTTTTCTAGAATTTTTCGATTGCATAGTAGAGATATGGATACTAAACTAACTAGCTATACCTAATAATAAACTAAATAACTAAATAAACTAACTAAATAAAGAACTTCATAGATAACCAAGAATGGCTTATATTGCTGTAATAGAGAGAGGAAGAGGAGAGAGAGAAAAAGAAAGAGGAGAGACAGAAATATCAAAAAATTAAAGGAAGGAACGCCATGAGAGTTTTCCCAAGGCATAGTGGAAAACATGAGGAAACAACTCATTTTTTTTCTAATGATGTCAGGGGGTGAATACTATTATAATGTTCATTTATCAATAGCCAAGTTCTAGATATTTAGCTCAGAATAATGATCAAGCACCCTAGATGAAGATGACATAGAGCTACAATGTGTAAGCTTGGATCCAGTAGAAAAGTTTAAAAAGACTAAGATATTGTCAACTCCTACACTTTCCAAGCTTTCTGCCCTCACTATGAACAGTTCCATAGTGCTCAGGAGCTGGGTGAGTTTGCCGTTTCATATGTTGGTGGTACGTGGTGGCCTGGAACCTAACTGACAATTGATGCTTCTAGGGAGCTTTGAAAAAAAATGCTGCTGCTGAAGCTCCAGTTTGGGCCAGTCCAGCCTGAGCCATGAGCAATGGTCAAAGTTGTCAGCTCTGGAGATTATGTATACATCTGCTACTCTGTAGTCACCAAAGGCAGCCGTGATTATGTGGATTAACATTCAGTATTATTAGCACTGAAGCAAGTAAACAGACCTAAGGCAAAACAAATCTCTAAAATGAGTGAAGCAGGCAGTGGTTATCATTTGTCTGCTTCTGTCTTTTGGATCCCATGGATCATCTTCCTCAGTGTCCATCCTGTAATTACTCGCTCCTTCTTGTTTGACTTTGTATTCCTCCTAGGGAGGGCAGCAAGGCATGCCCCCTTTGCCATCTGTCCTCACAAGAATTGCCACCCAGCTTTGCAGCTCTTGCCCTAGTCTGTAATGGTACAAGCAACACCATATATATGTAGCTAAAGTTTACAGCACCAACTGCGCTGGAATCTGCCAGGAGCAGGGACCAAGAAAAATTGGGATTTGCTTTAACCTTAAGTACTAACTTAGTGAATGGTTCTGAGGGAACATCCAATATGCAACTGTTGGATTATACGCCAGATGAATGAATGTCCTAATAAGTAGGCAAAGTCAAGAATTTATCCACCATTCCAGTCACAAAACAAAGTCAAATCAAACCCTGTACACTCGTCGTTTTCTGACTTTCAGACTTCTAATGTTCCTATTTTGGTCTGTATGTAAATACTGTATAGTTTTGCCTCTAGACCTCCATGGTACAAGCCCTTTTATGTTTCAAAGCCTGATTTCCAAATCGTTCTAAATATCACATCTCTTTTATACCTAGAAACCTAATTGGGATTCACTTTCAATTTCAAAAGAGTAGATGGAAGAAACTAAAGTTAGTAGCAGCCTCATTCACGAATGTATGGTCCTTCAGTGGACCTAGCCGAGAGCCTCTGGATGAACAGGTAACTTATAATTACAGTTTGAATTTTTGTCTTAATGAATGAGTATGTATAACAGAGGAGTGGGCAATAGACTTATATATTCATTTATCAAACACAAAGGGACAGTCACACAGATCTCTAAGCTCATATGTATTCTAAGAATTTAGTGCAGGAAAAATAAATCCTGATCAGTCTGCTTTTCTTTTTTTACCTTAACAACCACACTCTAATATCTTCTCACCATGAGAGAGAATGAAGATAAGAGAATGTTCTGGATATGTTAGGATAATTATATTTTCCACACTGCTTAGCATTTAGGATTGACAACTACTAATTATCTGAGGCACTGTATGTCTTTAAAAATAATTCACAACAGAAAAGAAATAATTGGATATAATTACAAAACCAGTTGATATGGTCACAACACACTTTTGTGTTTGTGGACCTCAGTTTCTTTATCCATCAAGTAAAGGAAGTAAAATAGATTAGAATTTCTCAGGATTTGTCCCCTAAGGATATATCAGAGCTCATCCAGGGCATTTTATTGAGGGTAAACATTTGAGAAATAGTTACAGGAAGAGTAAAAACATCCCTTTTAGAAAATAAGTAGATATTTTCAGTGTCAATGCAAATATATGCATAATTTCTGTACCTGGTGAGCAGAGGCATTTTGACAGAGTGTAGTGTATAGATTTGAGAAGGTCAGAGGTAGAGTCAGAAGTAAGTTATAAAGTGAAAAAAACTTCTTGGACTATGGGTTTGTATTAAGTAGGATTCTCTAGAGACACAGAACCAATGGGGTGTGTAAAGGAGGTAATTACTTCAAGGAATTAATCATGCAATTAAGGAGTAGGCACGTCTAAAATCAGCAGGGATGTTGGCAGACTGGACAGTCAGAGCAGAGCAGGTCAAGTTCAAACGTAGTCTAGAGCAGACTTCCCATTTCTTTAGAGAACCTACATTTTTATTTTTCAGAGTCTTTGTTCATTTACTTGCTTTCTTACTTTATTTTATTTTGTTTTTGTTCTTTTAAATTTATTCACTGACTACACAAGGCCAAGTATATCATGGATCTATTGGTTTAGGTGTAATATCATCTAAAAGATACCTTTAAAGGCAACATAGAGCTTAGTGTTTGAGCAAATCCCAGGGTATTATGGATCAGAGAGGTTGATACACATATGTGACCATAGTAGGACACATAAGAGACAAGAGAGGGCTCCGAGGATGAGTTGGCAGAGAGTGATGAGAGACATGTAGCATAGGCAAGGATATGGCCCCTAGGGCCATGTCATGAATACCTACTTTGATACCACAAGGGGTGTAAAGTCTTTCATGGTATGATATGGTCTGATATGCTTTTCCAAATAAACTCTGTGGTGATACTGTGGGAAGAAAGATGAACACTAAGCTGAATGTGCCAGGAGATGAATTTGACAGGTAGCATGACAATCAACAGTGATTGCAGCAGATGCTAAGCGACCACTTAGTCCTAGAAAGTTAGTAGCGATCAACTGTGGAGGACTTGTCTGTGATGAGATAAACCTTTCTGTATCTATCAAAATTATTCTATGGTTCCATCATTTGATAAGTTACATGTTGGATAGAGAAAAGCATGTATGGTGAGCTCACGGTGAGTGTTGGCTACCTTGCTGGGCAAAGTTCTGTGCTAAATGTTTTAACTCATCTTGTACTTCTTTTTAAATTAGAACAGTGGCTACCAATATCTACATCTTCTCTGGGAAAACCAAGAGCCTCCTTACTGGCCTTACCTCTGAGACAAAAATCACATTTCCTCTACAATATATGTATCTATCCAATCATTAACTAGTATTACAAGAGACATTTGACTTCTCTATTTCAGATATACATATTGTTCTGAGATGATTAAGGGCAGTATATCTTGCCTTCACTCATTCTCCTTCTTAAATATAACAGTGACATTCAACAGTAATGCAAAAACCAACATTTAATTTAGTCTATGCTCAAATATCATTACTGCTTTCAATAACCTCATTTACATGACCATTTTTTCCTTACTACCTCTAGAATTCATAAAATTTATATATTAATTTATGCATTCATTTATCATTGATTTGTTAATTTCAAGAAATGTTTTTATTATGAAGTATGTTGCACTCAGAAGAGAATGAAAAAGATAGAGATGAGAAAGAAGCATGAATTTACTACTTGCGTTTAAAGGCAGTTTAATTCCATTCCTTTTAATAAGTACTTTCATATATTTGCTTCTATCAGTATACTCCATCTCTATGTACAAGCAACTTTGGATACCTTATTTATTCAGCATCATATTTGAGTTTGTTTCTTTTAACATGATAACACTAATATTTCCTGTGTTATGTTAATCTCTCTGACAGATCATTTAGCATTTGGCACTCAGGCCACATGCTACTCAACTTACATAACCATTGGCCACCGCTGATCATTCATCTTTTGTATTCATTGTACAATGAGACAATTAACACATTAGTGTATAAAGCTATTTTCAATATTTTTTTTTTAAATTTCCTTAGACTAGATTCCCAGAAGTGTTTTTTCTGGGTCAAAGATACTAGGTTTAACACTTTTGAATTTTATATTATTGAATTGTCTTTCTTCAAAAGGGGTTGTGGCTATTTTTGTGATGAACATGAAAGAGTACCCTTCAATTGATAAGCATCTGGAATAGAGGCAGTGTGGTTAGATGGGATTATAGAAGGAACTCCTCTCTTGTCTTTCTCAAAGGAAGCATCAGTATTAATGATTTTGATCCAGAGAGCTCTTGCCCAGCAGGCATCATTTAAGAATATTTCCTAAAGGAGATATGACAGTAACTGGGATCAAAAATATACTTCATGACATCTTTAAATCTTTTGATTCAAAAGTTTTTTTTATATTTATATATTTATTTATTTTCTTTTAAAATATATGACTGTCATCAGATTTTGGTGTGTATAGACAAATCTGTATGGTTTGCTAAGTTCGATTTCCTTGATAATCAAGTTTCTTTGGTAAAATCCTTCTCTATACTTAGTCTATTGATACCAATGGGGTTAAGATCTCCTAGAGTGGAGACACTGATTCATCTAAAGCAATTGGTGCTTTGCATTTTCCAAGATCCAGTGACTAGACCAGACCAGCCTCATTACTCAATTCAAACTAATGTCATTCATGCATGAAGGAGAGAGA
>JADRCD010232911.1:0-57172 GCA_019843815.1 Montemys delectorum
CTACTGAGCTATAGGCACTTGATGGCAGTGGGAGGAGAAAGAGTTGACATTTTTCAAAATATGGCTTGTTGTTAGTTGATGTTGTCCCAGTGAGTGGGCCGTATCCATGTGGATATGACCAGCACAATTTGGACTCAGTGGGTAGTTAAAAAAAAAATAACAACAACAAAAAAAAGAAAAACATAAGTTGGGAAGGCAGAAGGCATGAATCTGGAGGAGCTAGTGATAGCAATGTGGGATAAATATAACCAAAATCCATTGTATGCATTTTGAAGATTTTAAATCTTCAAAGAAATAATAAACAGCACATTTAACTCAGTTTCCTTTCTATTTCATATTATGAAAATTATCTTCATAAAACCTTGATCTTTCTTTTTCCTGAATGATACTTCTAGGATCTGTATAAATGGAAAGACACATGATAGTACATATGTTCATAAAACAAAATTACCATGAACTTCTTAAGGCACAGATTAATATATTAATCATTAGTAGGATCTTATTCATCTTATGTAAAGCAACTGCACCGTAAATGTATATGCTAGATAAGAATGCCATTTATTTAGGAATTGCTTTTATTTGGGGATATATGAAGACATCATTTCTGAGTAAAGCAACAGGGGCATTGAGCTCAGTACTGACACAGGAGAGGTGCTTCCTTCAAAACAACAGCCTCATAGAGCAAGTTCCAGTGTATATTCTAATTGTATAAATCTAAATGCATATCCATTCATAGCAAGGATAACGTATAATGACCAATACTGTCAAAATTTGGTAGACATAAGACTATGCTGATACAGTTAAAGTGAAATTTCAATGTAGCTATCAGAACTAAACTCGAAATCTTGAAGCACAACTCTGAAATTCAGCCTGTCTGATGAACAAGCCTCTTTTTGACAATGACTCAGTCTGAAAAGCATACAACCTTACTCTCTTCTAGGCAGGCCCTTTAAAGACCCTGGTACTGACAGGCATATTAAATATAAAGTGGTTGTATTTGAATGTTAATTTTAATAATTGACAATGAAAATTACAGGTACTAAAAAAGATCATCTTTTCTTTAATTTTGATTCATTACATATGGTAAATTATTCTTTATATGGCACATCTAGGATTTTAGTCAATTTTCTTTTCATCAAAAACCGTAAAGATTTCCACTGGCCTGGGAGATGTAGGCATGTCTTCCTTTACTGGTAAGACACACTTTCAGACTTGTCTAGCCCCAGAGCTGCAGTCCTCGCTGTATCCACTCATTACTACATGTTTACAGTTTTTACTTTAGATCTGCTTCTTCATTCTATAATGACATCTGCTTCTGAGTTTTTATTATGTATTTCATTTCTTGGAGTTCCAGTTAACTCTTTTCTCCATAACTTTGGAGAGTCTTTTATATCCAGTATACAATTTGTGAGTTAAATAATTAAATTCGCACCTCCATCTGCCAGTTGATATAAATAACATTTGCTTACAGTCCAAATGCAAATTTGTGTACATCACATAGAATCTTTGGGAGTTTTACCAAACCTTTGTCTGTGACTCAGAGTAGTTCAATTTCTCCATACTAACTCTGCCAGCCAAATTGTTGACTTGCAGGAAGGATAAAATAGCATCCTCCTGCTTTTCATGGTGGCACGTGTATGTAATGACAGCCTTGGAAGGACTAATTTAAGACGACTATGATTATGAAGCAAGCTCAGACTGCACAGGGAGATCTAGGCTAATCGGTATTATATAAAAGTCTTTTTCTCAAACGAACATACAAAAAATAAAAATTTGTTATAATTCCCTAACCCTTCACTTGAAAATCTAGATATTAAAATTCCTTGTCATGGCCTCTTTCTCTAAATTTTTATAAACTTGAACTCATTCTTGCTAAAATAGTCTACTATGAGCCTGTTATTCATAGTATTGTTTAGTCAAAATAGTTGACAAAATCCATCTAAGGGTGTAAGGGTTTGTACTGAATCCTCATTTGGGGGAATTAAGAGGAGACTCAGGCAACTGGCCACACTCGATACTCAGGTAAGCAGCAGAAAGGGACTGCTCAGCATGCTAAGCAGCATGGTGAGCGCACTTCTTCCCTTTAATGTAGTGTAGAGGAAGAAAATATGAACAGTTCCATTCATAATTCAAGTAAATCTCACTAACTCCATTGACCTAGCCTCTGTAATCTCTAATAAGAGTGTCCAGAATCTTATCTTCTTTTAAATCCTAGATCTGTTGAATAGACAATATTAGCTATCACATCTTGATATTAGAGTTCTGTTAGTCTTTCTTCACACTTAGTATATTTTCCATTTCCACACTAACTACTTTTGTTTATTTTATTATTGTAGACCACAAGTAAACATTTGTTGAGAGAAGACAAAAAATAAATGGAAAGTAAGTAAATTAATACCTGGCTCTGGCAGTGCTTATGTTGTTAAAATAGTTAGGTCGGATTTGTGACATTTAAAACTGTAGAATCAAAGTAACTTAAACCATGCTTTAACTCAGTTAAGATACCCTGCTTTTGACTTAAAGTTGAGTGGTAATCATGTTTAAATCATCAGATAATAAATCTCCATTTAAAAGATAAAATCTTGGTTTTTTTCTATATTCTTTTATATTAGAGAGAATTAAGTAATTCAAGATCAAAACCAAATCAATCTTGGATTCATAATGCTTTTTTTTTTGATTGCCCTTGGTCTTTGTTATAGATTTTTTACACCAAGTGGTTTCTGTGCCCTAGCTGATGAATGAAGATGCTCCAGTATAGGTTAGGCTTATAATGATGTGAACTAAATGAAAATGATATGACTAAGCACTCTTCCTGTTTTCACAGTATGAATTCAAGTGAGCAATATTAAAAACTCTTCAGAAAAGAGAACAGACTTCCAAGAGACGGCAACCAAACATGACAGAACAGGATACGGTAAGACAAAGAAAAACCCTTCCGAGTAGAGCATGAGACAAGGCAACACAACAGGAGGATAGGAGGCAAGGGAAGTAGATCTGGAGGAAAGGGTAAGTGAGAGGGATCCGGGAAGTGTGGAGGAGGGAAACTGGTCTGGATGTGTTCTTTGATAGAAGAAAAAAACTATTTTTAATAAATGAACTTAAAAAAAAATCTTCAAAACCAAGTTCATGTTTTCTTTCCTATTTTATAGCTGTCTCCTTTCCTTTTTGCATTTGTTCATGGGTGTGGGTATAGAAAATATTGTTAACTGTACATATATGTCTGCCTTTACATATATGTGACTGTACGAGACAAGAGAGTGATCCTTAGTATTCCACCGGAGTTAGTACCTTATTTGGAATTTTTTTTTTAGCAGTGGTCATTTTGTATCATGAGGACTCAGTGTTTACAAATTAGTCTAAGATAGCTGGCTCCCCAGGCCTGGGACTGCACACCTGCACCATCTCACCAGGCTTGCAGGTAATTTAGACTGCCTCTGACACTTACGTTTATGTGGTAAAAGTTTGCTAACTGATCTATCTGCAAGCTACATATTCTAATCAGATACTAGGATTTTTTATTTTAATTTTTATATTTTATTTATGTATTTATGTATGTATATGCAGGTTTGTGAATGAATGCGTACAGGTTCCCTCAGAAGAGGGTATTAGACTGTTGGAGCTACATTCAGGGGGTTGTGGGTTGTGTTATGTGGGCGCTGTGATCTAAACTTGAGTTTTTTGCAGCAGCAGTATGAGAGCTCAAGTTGAACTATCTCTGGAGTCCACATACCACTTTTTATATTTACACACAGTTTAAAAAGTATACATTGCTATAATGTGGAGTATCATATCCTAATTTTTTAAATTGAATGTGTAATAATAATCAACTATGAATCGTTTGCACAGGAGGTGTGATATTTTTCTCAAATTATCTTTTTTTTTACTAGCTTAGAGAAGTCAGTCATGCATACTTTAAAAATATTTAAAGGTGAGAATAACCTTAAACATTATAAGTGGGTCAAAATTCATAGTATCTGAAAACTAATTTAGAATAAAAAACAATCTCCACATAAGTGGAATATTATTAAATGGCAGACTAATTTTGTTTTACTGTGTGGATTTCTGTTACAGAATACACAGGAAGATAGCTAAGCATCGCCACCTCTTTCGTTCATTCACTCAGACCTATTTAAAGAAAATAACCAAACGTTTTTAAGGAGTTCCTAAATTTTGTGGGACTAGTAATACAATATCCATTAACTATCTCATGTTTAGAAGGAACACTGAAAGTCACAGATTTTTGCTTTTACTATTGGGAAAACTCAATGAGATTATCTTTGCGATTTGGTGTACATATCTCCAGCCTTTGTGTATTATTCTATTTATGTAGCTTTATAGCTTCAGTGATTAGGAAATAAAATAGCAGAAAGGCTGTGTAATACCATCATTCAAAAGACTGAATATAAGGAATGGACTCCTAGTTGTGTTACCATCTTGTGGACACTACAATTAACTTGTTTGGCCACTAAATTATAAACTTTTAAGTCTTGAAGAAAAGAATTCACTATAAAATCCAAATTGTAACAACACTATCCCCTAGAGTAGTATTAGATAGAGTGCAGATATGCTTTCCTAGGGAATTTGCAGCATTTTAAACATAATTGCTGCTCTGTAGCCTTATAAAAACAAAGGCTTTTAAGGTGATGACTTCATTGGGAGTATTTTAGAGACTTTTTTATATTTACAAAATTACCACCCCTCAATTGAAAGGAAAAACTAAAGCTATAATTTTTATCATGAAAATATTTATCATTTTTATGGTTCTGTTATTTGATCTTATAACTTTTATCTACTGTGTGGGAAAAGTCAATAAATAACAACAATAAAATTAGGCATATATTGGATTAAAAAGAACCCTTTTCCTTGGATCTACCGTCTACTTGTAAAACACACATACATTTTTACAGAACTGATTATTATGAAAATAATCAACAACTGTGTCAACAGAAGATAAGTGGAGAAAAGAAACTTAATGGATATTTTTACATTGACTCCTTCTGCTTCTGTTATTTTAATTATTTTGTTTTTCATTTAGTTATTTAATTATTTTGTCGTAATAATTTATATTTTATGCCTATTACAACTCCCTTATGATAGGAAATGTAGCAGATGAGCTGCTTGGTCCCCAAGTTGCGGAGAGTTGGGAGGACTTCCATGAATCTGTTGCCTGCCTGTGGACCCCATTTCCCTTAGTGCACTGCTATATCTGCCCATGGTGCGAGAGGATGTGTCTAGTCCTTTAGTGACTGGGGGATGTGCTGGGGGAGTGGGTAAGGGGTTGGGGTGGGGTAATACCTAGAGGAGGGCTCCCCATTCTCAAAAGAGAAAGAAAGGGAGGAATGTGGGGAGGTTCTTCATTAGAGGGGACTAGGAGAAATGGGGGAGCTGATTTAGGGATATGAAGTAATTATAGAGCAGAGACTAAAGGAAGGGCAATCCAAAGACTGCACCACCTGGGAATCCTTCCCATATTCAATCATCAAATCTAGACACTATTGTAGATGCCAGCAAGTACTGGATGACAGGAGCCTGATATAGCTGTCTCCTGAGAGGCTCTGACAGTACCCGACTAATACAGAAGTAGAGGCTCACAGCCATCCATTGGACTGAGCACAGGGTCCCCAATGAAGGAGCTGGAGAAAGGGCCCAAGGAATTGAAGGGTTTGTAGCCCCTTAGGACAAACAACAATATGAACTAATTAGTAACCTCAGAGCTCCCTGGGACTAAACCACCAACCAAAGAGTACACATGGTGGGACTCATGGCTCCAGCTGCATATGTAGCAGAGGATGGCCTAGTTGGTCATCAATGGGAGGAGAGGCTCTTGGCCCTGTGAAGGTTCTATGCTCCAATGTAGGGGAATGCCAGGGTCAGTAAGGAAGAGTTGGTGGGGTGGTGAACAGGGGGAGGGAGGAGGGAACAGAGGTTTGTTTTAGTTTTTGTTTTCTTTATTTTTTTTTTTTTCACTTTTTTTGGGAGGGCAACCTGGGAAAGGAGATATTGTAAATAAAGAAAACATCTAATAAAAAAAGGAAAGAAAAGAAAAGAAAAGGAAAACATCAAAAAAAGAAAATGTATATTAAAAAATAATCTCTGATTGCTTTTTAAAAGTTTGTATGGTTTTGAAAACCCTTCTTGTGAGCCCCAATCTCCATTACTCTTCACACTCCTACCATCTTCTAATTTTTCCATTCCCATACACTGTTCTATAATTATCCTTAGGTGCATTTACAGTCCACACACATACACACACACACACACACACACACACACACACACACACACACACACACACTATTTGTATTACTAGACATATATTCACCCTACTGAGCACATTTATCACTGTTCTTAAGTACATGGCCTCTTTAAAAAAATATTTATTTATTTATTCATTTACACACCAAATGCTGCTCCCCCTCTCAGTTTTCTCTCACAGTCACCTTCCACCCACTCCCTTCTCCACTGAAAGGGTAGGGCTCTCTCTACTCAGTTACATCAACTATATGCCAGAGTAGACACATCCTCTCCCACTGAGGCCAGACAAGGTAGCTTTGTTGGGGAATGGATACCACAGTCTGCTCCAGTTGTTGGGAAGGCCCACATGGAAACTGAGCTGCATATGTGCCAGGAACTTATTCCAGCCTGTATGTGTCCACTGGTTGGTGACTCGGTCTCTGAGCTCCCAGAGGTCCAAGTTAGTAGACTCTGTTGGTCACGGTGAGATATGAAGCAAAGCACTCAAAGATATGCTAAGCTCAAAGGGAAATCTCATGGACCAAGGATACTAATCAAAGGACTACAGGTGAGTGTAGATGGTGAGAGTGGGAGAAAGTTTTCCCCAGGATATAACGGCTAAAGCTGTTGTACAATATCGGGTGTTCCACCTTGAGATCATATACATAAAGTAATTTCACATAGACAAGGCTGTGTGTGTGTGTGTGTGTGTGTGTGTGTGTGTGTGTGTGATAAAATAAGGACATGAAAAGAGGTAGCTTCTGTTCTTATATAAGAATATAATAATTTCACTGGTAAAAATAAACATAAAAATTAAACTGTTTAAATCTAGTGTTTCATCTACCACATTATTAAAAATATTTCAAATATCTGCTAAATGGTTTGCCAAGACTTTGAGAGAAGGTGTGAACTTTTATACATAGGTTAGAATTATATAAATTAGTCCAATTTGGAGATACATCTGTTTATTTCTCTTAAGTAAGGAAGTCTATATTTCCTGGCTAACATATCCTACTTATAAAATTTGAATTATAGATATTTAAAATGTGATATGTAGTTGAAAACAAAAGAACAATTTATAATATATAATATTTAGTGAGAGTACACAGCACATATTAAAACAAATGCACTTCACATTCTGGCTTGGGTTTTGTTTTCACAAGCTATAATTATCTGAAATTCAACTCCGTTGAGAAAGTGACTCCATCTGATGGCCTGGATACAAGTTTACAGGAAACTTTCTTAATGGTATAGACTATCTCATGGGCACATTATAACTTTAAGGCAGCTTGTATTGTTTATGATAAGGGAATAACCATCAAAAGTAGTTCAGTAAGCATTGTTCCTCCTCTATGGCCTCTGCTTCAGTTCCTGCCTCCAGGTTCCTTGCCTTAAGTTCCTCCTCTGACTTCTCATCAAAGAGGATGGAAATGGCAAAATGAGGCAAACATTTTCCTTCTCAAATTACTTTTTCTCATGCTTTTTATCATAGCAAAAGAAACTTAACTAGTATTGTATTCAATATTGTAGTATTGTATTATGATAAGCACAAGTTTACATGTTAAAGTTGAGCTATAGATAAATGTTTGAAATTGTGATACCATGCTTATGCAGTGGATTTCCCCAAATAGGTAGTAATATGATCTCTGAGATATGTTGAAACTTCAGTGGAAGAAGTTGCTATCCAGTTGTGTTAAAATTGGATGAAACTAGCTAATATTTATATAATAGTATATTTTATATAAATGTTTGTTAAAGAATGTTTTGCAAAGTTACAGAATGTCTCATCTGAAAAGATAGAAAACTGTCAGGGAAATATGGTTCAAGTAAGAAATGTCCCCAGAAGTCTCAGCCATTTGGACACTTAGGCCCCAGTTGATGGTGCTGTGTGGAGAGATTTAGGACGTGTAGATTTTTCAAGGGATGTGTTACTGAAAGTGAATTTGATTATTGGAAACCTCACCTATGTCCAGTCTCTTCTCTATTTAATGCTTATCATTTAAAATACAGACTCTTAGCTTTCTTTACTTGCCACAAGGCGTTCAACTTTTTGAAAAGCCTCAGTACTGTCATAATACACTCTTAACCTTCTTAAGTGTAAGTCCAAATAAACCTTCCCTTATATAAATTTCCTCCATCACATATTTTGTCATAGCAGCAGAAAAGTAACTAATACAAGTACATTTGATAGAAGTTTGACCTTTTCCTTTATACAGTTTATTTTAAATTCTTCATGCTATTTTTTATATTTGTTTTTGTTATTTATTAAAAGTCAACAGTAAGAGTGAAATCATGGCTGGTACTGAAATTTTTACAACTACACGTAACTAGTGAAGCCATGAATCATGGAAAAATGATTAACTGTAACTCTATTAAACCAGCATAATCCCTAACTACAATCTAAATATTTGTCTTTAACCACAGATAAGTATAGTCCTTAACCCTCATCAAGGAATCTTTTCTAAGCAACAGATGGAGCACTCTGTAGAAGAGTTAAAATGAATAGTTATGGAGACAAGTTCCAATGAGTATAACCCAAAACCAACCCTTGCACTCAAGGCTCAGGAAACATGGAAGCAGAAATATGAGGGCTATAGGGTCAAGAAGTGTTGGCTGTGAGACTGAATTACCTAATAATTTCAGGAGTTATGTTCATAAAGCCTTATTGCAGCATTTTCTCTGTCCAATCACATTAGAGCAGTGACAGGCCTGTGATTGGACAGGAATAGAGAGGTGGATCTAGAGTTTGAGGAGGAGAAAGGTCAGAGAGGAGGAAGAGCAGGATCTTCATCATTGAGTCAGATGAGGAGGACGAGTAAGACCTCACATGGTTATAACCAGGCTAAGGTTTTTACAATGTTAAATTAATTGGGTCAAAATATTGTCTTTATAATTTGGTTCTGAAATTATTGTATTGGCATCTTGTAAATTGTGATATTATTATATAAACCTGATTGGATATTAAAGCCTTAAGAGTCACCCATTACCTACTGGGTACTAGGCGCTAGCTAGATGAATGATTGTAGGGGTGTGTAAAGCACTGCATGTGAGCAAGATGTTGAAAATAACTGGGACTAAATAACAAGAGCCCACTGGGACATGGTGATGCCGGACAGGAAAAGAAGTTTGCCGGGTGAATTCATTTTTTTTTTTAATATTGCCAATACAAAGCCTCACATGAATATCTAAGCATGATCTGGTAAAGTCAACAACAAGAGTCATGTCAACAGGGGATCAATCTTGACTCCCCAACCCAACACGCAAAACTACAGGCATAGAAATAATTCTCATTGAGACAGAAATAATCATACTCAGGGCAGAAACACTCTAATTATGGTCCAATACCAAATGGTAAGCCCTGAAAATATTATACAGACTGAGTAAAACATATTTTGAATATCTATTTAAATACATATATGAGAATACCAATAATTAGTGAAAGGGGGACCATAAATTTAAAGAGAGCAAGGAGAAGTATATGAGAGGGTTTGGAGGGGGAATGGGAAGGAAGAAATGATGTAAATATTGTTTAATCTCAAAAATAAAAGAAAAATGAAAACAGTAACTAAAAATGATTAATAAAAGAAAAAGTTAGCAAATTTTCAATAAAAGACTGTGTGGCACCTCCTCATTCTTCTGCTCATTCATGTTTATGTTTGAATAAATCTAAACAAATGATGGAAATGGAGCATCTGGTGCTTGAGGTAGCGTGTATCCTCCAGCTGTGCTTGATCCTCAAAACACAATATGTTTCTCAATAGTAATAGCTTAATAATTACAATCCTGTTTAGTTAAAACAGCTAAAACTGCATGTTGATTTAATACAACTGAAACAAATAGGATCTTACCATGCCTTATGTAGATTAAGAACACTTTGTATTTGGAGAGTTATGCTTGCAATAAAAGAAAAACATCTCTTTTAAAGTAATAATACATTTTTGATATTTTCATGCTGTTTTGGAAAAAAGATGCATTGTGTAATGGAAGAATAAAAATCATCATATTCTTTATACAGAGAAATTGCATTTATTTAAAGTTTAAGTATAGATTCATAGAAAAAGTCTTTTCTCCACAATTGTTGAGGCCTTGTTTTTATCTCAATAAAGAATTTAAATTATGTTATATTTTCAGAAGAAAAGGCAAGAAAGAACAGTTTAAGTTAGTGTGTATGCTTTTGAACTATACTACGTAATATCATGCAGTATAATCTAGCAGCTTAAACTGGAGCTCTTTTTAGGTGAAAACTCCTAGTCCAAGCTACACAGAGTAATTCTCTTTGCATATTGATGAGTATGAATATATTAGTAATTAAACCTCTATGTGATTACATACTAACATTTATGGATTTGTGTCCTATAATATGTCTGAAATGGCAATATATCATTTATTCAGATAGAGTCTAACTATGTGACCCCAGCTTGCCTGAAACTCTCTGTACATACAAACCTGGCCATGGATTCACAGAATTCTATCTGTCTCGCCCACCATGCCAAGTGCCTGAACTAAAGGTGTGAGTATAGAAAAGCTTTTTCTGAATTGTTGATCAAATGAGCCCAAACATACACCAAAACATGGACTATCACTATCTTTGTTTGAAGGTATACATCCTTTTGCTGAAGGTAAAGTATCTTGTCCTTCTTTCTTAGGACATCATAGTATTAGAGCTATACAAGTTGCCAAACGAGAACAGCAATGAATAGTCCTTTCTAGCTGTGAAGTCTAGGAACTGTAAAATATACAAAAATCATGAAGATATTCTAAAAGGTAGAATAGAAGTGTTTATATCCTGAAAGTTACCAACACTATTTACTTGATCTTTAGACTTGCAAAACTGAAGGGAATTCATGATTGGAACTTTGGCTGATTTCCTATGGTGGGCTATGTCATGAAATCTAAAGGATAATCTAGTCCTGCCTCTCTTCCAACTGATAGCACCTCTTACTGCATTCCAAAATCTTATCTTGATTAGTGCAGATGCCTTCGCTCCTCACTGAAGATACTATTTTATTTTTTGTAGCAAATGGTGATCATTATAGAAAAGTCCAGCCATTCAAAGTGTGGGACAAATACCTGTGGGATGACCGATCTCCAACTAATAAATGTATGCCCAAAGTCCGAAACCTAAGGTTTAAGGCATCAACGTGGGCAGAAAGATGTTCAGAATCAGAGAGCAAGGACATCTGCTGTAAGGTAGTCTCATCTTAAAACTGAAATAAGGACATAAAAGGTGAGGATCAAAGTGGAAAGGGAAGAGAGGACAGAGTTAATCTGGGAAGAATTGGGGTAAATACTTTCAAAATACACTGTATGAGATTTTAAAGGACTTATCAAAATATGTTAGCTATATAAAGTTATATTACATATTTAAAAATATCTCAGAGGTTGGTTAATTATTCTTGGAGAAAAACAAAATTCCATTACATCAGGTCCCAGAAACCTGCAGGTATACAAGTAAAATAATAAATAAAAATCATTACTTCATCATCCTGAAAATAGTTATTATGCATTATCCTACAAAGTCTTCACAAAACTTCTAAATAAATAAAACACCTAGATTGTTTGCAACTGCCTATCAATGTCCTCTATAGTTCTTCACAAACTATTTACCCCATCTCTTCCTAGATTCACTTTCTTTGACTGGTTGTTGGTGGTTCTTACCATGTGGAGACCCTCCATAACAAATATCAGATATCCTCCATACCAGCTGTTTACATTAGAATTCATAACAGTAGCAAATGTCAGTTATGAAGTAGCAACAAAATAATTTTATGATTGGGTGTATTCACAACAGGACAAAGTGTATCAAAGGGTTGCAGCATGAAAAAGACTGAGAAGCAATGCCATTAGTGATCGTTCTAATGTGTACCTTATGATCTTCTGGCAGTCATAATTATAAACCAGTGGAAGTAGTTTATGCATAGAGGAGCCAACCAACGGATAATAAAGGCCTGTTAACTTCAGGAAATCAGTCCTTTCTTAAGGATTCAGGATGGATAAATGAATTGCATTCCCTACACAATCAAGCTTATCAATTCCTAGATGAAGCAACAACTTCCTGCAAGAACCACCTGTACAACACATAGACTTTCTTTTGTGTGCTGGCTCTCTCCAGTTATTATCCTTCGACATTGCCTAAGACTGTTTCACAGATCAAAGTGACTTATGTGTATGAGTAAACCTATCCTTACCAAGAACCCTACAAAGCCCTTCAAATCTGTCATTGACAAGAGGATGGAATAATAAGCACAGTGCTGCTATCACAATGTGTACCGCAATCTGTACACATCAGAAAGCAGGCGCACGTGGGTGTGCCCGTTTTTATTTTATTAAAGTCAGATATTTATAAGTGCAGGGTTTTTTTCAATCTTTTTGTTGGTTCTTTGTGAATTGACATCATGCATAGCAAGCCTACTCCTCTCCCCCTCCCTTCATACCTGCCCTCCACATTTGCAATCTGCCCAACATCAGAGAGAAAAAAACCTTATGAAGGTATTGTATCACAGTGTATCCCATAGAATTCCCTTTTACCCATATTTCTTTGCTTGCTAATGTTTATTGCAATGATGCCATTGGTCTGGTATGAGGCCTATGGCTTCTGCTACTCTATCAATACTGTATCCTTACTGTGACCCTTCAGGTATCCTGTTGTTTCCCTGTGCCTTGGAGATCCTGTAGTTTTGGATCTGTAGACTCAGACCCTTCATTCATTCTAACAGTTCATTGATGGTTTAGATGTGTGTGGACCAATTGAAAGCACTAGATCTGGGCCTGAGAGTAATCAGAGATGGTCAGCCCTCCAGCTCTCACACCCTCAGGCCTTTCTGACCAGCAAGCCCCATATACCAGGGGCATCTCTACACTGCTTCCCAAGCAAGGTGCAAGCCCTGCTCTCCTCAGTGTTACAGCTAGTGAAGGACTTTTCCAGTTCTCCTACTCATAATCCTGGGGGACAGCTTTCGAATGTGCCACAGATGGTGAAGACAGGGAGGGAAAGTGGGTGTCTCTACCTCATCTGTGCCACTGCCCAGCAGAAAAGATGCAGAGCCAGCTCTGCTGTGCTGTCCAGGTTCAGGGCCTGCTCCTGAGTACTGCAGCATGTCTGGGCCTCCTGCTCTCATGACTTCAGGGCTAACTCTTCTATCTACCCAAGTTGGCAAGGGGCAAGAGTGGGGGCCACTGGTGCATAGCAGACAAGAGTCACTGGCAGTTTTTCCATGCTCATATGTTCCTGCCTGCTCACTAACATGACTACAATCAGGGTCATTTCTACTGTACTGTCTCAGTGAGGTGCAGGGCTTGCTCTCCCAAGTGCTACAGCATATGAGGGACAGGGACAGCTCTCCTATTCTCATGACAACATCCGAGCCAACTCCACCACTAGCCTCCTGTGAAGAGGACAAAAGGGACAGAAGAAAATTTGTTCCTGCCAATTCCACCAAACAGCAGGGAGGAAGAAGGGCTTGCTCTCCCACACTCACCCGTTTCAGTCCTGTTCACCCATAATCCCCCCACATCTAGGGCGAGCTCTATTTTGCTTACCAGGTGAGGTTCGGGAACCTGCAACTGGTAAAGGACAGGGACTTCTCCTCTGTTCATATGACCCCAGGGCCTGGTCTCCTGCCTGCTGCTGGTGGTGAGGGGTGAGGATAGTATCTCTCTCCCTTGTCCATGCCACCAGAAGGAGTTGAGTGGTAGAAGCAGTACTCCAATGTTCAAATTGTTTGGGCTAGCTAACCCACAATTCCAACAGTGTGCTCTCCCAAATCAGCTGTTGGGCTCCCATGTCTGTAGGACAAGGACTCTCATAATGCCCAGGTAAGCGGTAGGGTCTGCCCTTCACAGTCCTCAGAAGTCCACATGTCCCCAGTGACTAGGGATTCTACATGGACTTTGGTGGTAATAGAGCCCTGCTGCTGCAGAGCCCCAGATCCACACGTGGTCCCAATTGTCAGCACAGGAGTAGTAATCTCAGGAGTCCCAGCTCATGCATTATGGTGCCACCAGGCTGGGGTCGCTCAAGCACACACATCTCTCACGGGCCCGGGGATCAGCAGAGTGGTGTTCATCTCAAGCTAGCTCCCTGTCTATGCCTCTCTGTGCCCATCTGGTGTTTGCTTCAAGCTCACTCTTCTACTAGTCCACCCAAGTAGCCATTTGTCTTGGCGTACTGCTGCCTAAAGCCTGTGGTTCCAGGCAGGCTTGCTTTCTGTCCTATGGAGAGCCTACCCAGGCCTACCTGGACTAGTGTGGCCGTCATCTTAGACTAGCTCTCTGTTCAAGCCCCCTTGAGCCAGACTGGTGGTTTCTCAGGCTCACAGTGTTCAGGGATGTTAGGATATTGATCATTCAGATGTTCCTAGATCAGAACACTGAGCATAGTCATACTGTCTCTCTACTGTGTTACCTATTAACAGACATGTGACCTAACAGCCATACCCTCAATGCCTCAAGGGTCAGGAAAAGTTAATACAGCTTTTGCTATCACAAAGAAATCAAATTCTATTTCAATATTGAATTTAATCAAACATAGGTAGAGTCTGTCTTAAAGCTACAATAGTCACTTTCTTATTTTACCTTTGCATATTAACATGTAGAGGGATAGAAGAACTGCATATCTGGTCCATACAGACTCATTTTTTTTTCCCAGGGCAGAAGTAAACAATACTGCATATTCCAAGTGGACTTCCTCATCCCCAGTCTATTGTTGTACATTCTCTTTGGATAATATTCAGTATGTTTATGTGTCTGTACTCATTACCACTAAGATTTCTCTTTAATCCTTTCATGGGATGTAATGATTTTGTTGATATCTGCTTGCTCTCAACTACAAGAAATTGAAGGGCAGAGAAATGTGGCTTGAACTTTGTGATGTTTGTGGGACGTAATGATTATCATTTTCCTGACACAGTGGAGTGCTAGTGAGTCATGAAATGAACATCTTTTTTTTTTTTTTTTAACCCAGCATACAATTAGGAAGTTCCTTGAGTCACTCTACTATTGGCCCATTGCATGTATTATATATTTCAGATTCATTCTCAAATAATTAGTATGAAATATATTTAGTATGAAAGAGATAAGGACTATATTTTCAGAAGTTGTGATTTGAAACTTTGTATTTCTCTTCTCTATATTGTTCCTAAATTAGTGACTTCTTTGGCAAATCTGCACCGCGTTAAAATTCAGAAACAATACAAAATAAAACAAAACAAAAACCTCCATAAAATAAAATCTTTCTCATTATTTAAAGCATAAACTTGTGGATTAGAGGACTTCAGTACTGCATTTGAACATGGAAACCAAATCTTTTAAAGACGTAAAACATTTTCTCTCTACAAAACTAACCATGCCTTGAGGCGTTTCTATAATAAAACTGAGAGCAATCAGCCTGGAATGGAGATTGTGCCTGGAGAACACATAATCAGTATAATCAAATTATTATCCTGTCAAGAAAGAAATGTGTCCTTACAAAACCCAGCATCTAGGAATACCCAGTAGGCTTCTAGTGACTGTTCAACTTAATGTTAGTACTGAATGACAGTTTCTCAGATTTATACATAGGAAGGGAACAAATAAAAGAAGGGAGTTGACAACAGAAAAGCATTCATTATTGAGTGCTGAGAAAGAAAGAGACACTCTATGGCATCACAAGTACAGGACAGATAAGGAGAAAAAGGATCTGAACCTCAGGCTGGATTTCACTGGAAGGAACCAACACACTGATTTCCAGCAGTCTCATCTACCATGTCTGCAGATTGATTAATCTCTACCCTTTCCACCTTTAAAACAATGTGGTTTTATGTTTCTACTAAAAAGTCAGCCCAAGTAAATTCTTAGGGTAGGAACCCATGAACCTTTATCTAGTACCTACTCATCTCCCCAGTGACAATAATTTGATAATATATGCTGACATGTAGTGATTATAAAGCATGGGCTTGAGAAATGGCTTGGTGTCTAAGAGCACCTGTTGAAATAAGGTGGTTCCCAGCAACCAATTGGTAAACTGCAACCCTAGTTCAGAGGGAGGGTTCCTACTCCTGACCTTGTTAGGCACCAGGCATGCACATTATACACATACATAAATGCAGGAGAAACATTGATACACAGAATAGATAAATAATTATTTCCAAATAATTATAAAAGATGTGAACCTTGATATCATGAGAAAAACATTGTTTAATTTTCTGTTACCTGGCATAATATTTAAAATAAAATTTGGATTTAGTTGGGAGAAATGCAATTTGACTTTCATAATCTCTGGCATCTAACCATCTTTCCATGTTCTTATGTAACATAACATTTATAATTTTAGTTTTATACCATTATCATTATGCTTAGCTTATGTTAGTTTGTCACTATGCAGGCAGATAAGTACTTAATCAGGATGACTTCTAATCTTTACAACTATGCTTTGACACAAAAACAGTCTTACATCTAGGAGAGGATATTAAATTTCAAATATTTGTGAGTAGTATGTCTGCTATTCTGCCTCCAGAAATCAGTATTATTAATTTATTCTTTATTTACCTTAACAATTAATTGGAATTACTGAAATTGTAAATAAGTGGAAAATGAAATGTATGTATACACACTTCTGCTTCTGTCATGAATTTTTGTGTGTGCTCTTTGGTAGAGACATAAAACTATTGAATATTAAAAGTGTAAAAGTTAATGTATAATTGCAAATGCCTCTTTTGATTATATAAAATTTCATTCAGTTGTTTCATTCAGTTGTTTCATTGGGTTTGGCTTTTGTGTTTGATGTTTGTATCATTTGCAAAGTTTTATTTTAATAATAAAGATCATCAAACTAAAGAATAGTAAGTCTATTTAATGTTTATCAATTTATTATAGTAGCACTTATTTACATAGACAATTTTATTAAATCGTTCATATTCTTCCTTAAGCAGACATAGCACAATGAACACACACACATGCATTGGTTTAAAGAAGTGATCATTATGTTTTCACAGATAGTAAATACTTGGTGATCTATCTTACTACTATTCAAACCTTTTAGTAAACTCTGTACAAAATTGTTCCTTCTACAGAAACTGAAGGAAGGACAAGCATATAGCTATCTCCTGAGAGGCTCTGACAATACCTGACTAATACAGATGTAGAGGCTCACAGCCATTCATTGAACTGAGTACACTGTCCCCAATGAGGAGTTAGAGAAAGGTTCTATGGAGCTGAAGGGTTTGCAGCCCCTTAGGACAAACAACAATATGAACTAACTAGTACCCTCAGAGCTCCCGGAGACTCAACCACCAACCAAGGAGTACACATGGTGGGACTGAATGTTTTGGCAGCATGTGTATAGTAGAGGATTGCAAATTTGATCATCAATAGGAGGGAAGGACCTCGGCCTTGTGAAGGTTTTGTGCCCCAGTGTAGGGGAATGCCAGGGCCAATAAGTGGGAGAGGGTGGAGTGGCAGGCATGGGGAGGGGGGAGGTAAAAGGGGTTTGTTCTTGTTGTTTTTGTTTGTTTGTTTGTTTGTTTTTTGGAGGGGAACCTGGGAAATGAGAAATTTCCATGTAAATAAAGAAAATATCTAATAAAATAAAAAAATTATTGCTTCTATAAATATATTCTATACATAATTACCATTTCTAGATGATAGAAGAACATTTGAGTTAAATCTATCATAAAGGCTGATTTGAAAAAATTAAAAGGCAGTGATTAGGGAAATTAAGTGTGGGATAGTAAAGAGATTGAAACCCAATGGTTACATTGAAATGGAATAATTAATGTCTTACATAGTTGATCAAAACTCAAAGCCAAAGTTTGAAACTTTTCAATTCTAATATTAAAAATGGTACTTTTTCATGGTTGTAGTTAATACTGTATTTAATATGTATACTTCAAACCAAAATAAATGTATAATACACATAAAAAGGAGGAAAATATTGTTTAATGTACTTGTTCTCTATCACATTTTTGGTACTTATTTAATGTTTTAACAAATATCCACAAGACAGTCTCTTCTGTGACTTATTTATGAGAAGGACACTTGAATTTATAATATTTATTGGGCATAATGCAAGTAAATGAAAAATTGCTGGATTTCATAAGTAATATATATAAATATTATTATTGCAATTTTAACATTAAGGCTGAGAGAGTAAGGATAGAGATATGTACATACACTCACATAAATCTACTCTGAGAGTTTAATTTTGGTCAGGTGATCATGACCTTTACTTGCATAAGAATATCAAGAAGGTTTTTTTTTTAAATCTTAAATTTCATTTTTCATTATTTTTCTTTTTTTTTTCCTTTTTTAAGAATTGGATATTTTATTTATTTACATTTCAACTGTTATCCTCTTTCTTGGATTCCTCTCCACAAACCACCTATCCCATCCCCCTCCTCTGCTTCTATGAGGGTGCTCTACCACACACTCATACCCTCCCACCTTACCACCCTGTCATTCCCCTACACTGGGGCATTGAGCCATCACAGGACCAAGTGTCTCTCTTCCCATTGATGCCAGATAAGGCCATCCTCTGCTACGTATGTAACTGAAGCCATGGGTCCCTCCATGTATACTCTTTGGTTGGTGGTTTAGTCCCTGGGAGTTCTGGGGAGTCTGCTTGGTTGATATTGTTGTTCTTCCTATGGGGTTGCAAACCCCTTATATATCTTGAGCTTTTCCGTGTTAAATAGGTTCAAAGATTATGGTAATTTTGTGCACTTGAAGCAGCATTTATTACCCATCCTATTCAACTTTAATCCTTTTACTCTTAGATATCAATTTTATTTATTTGAATTTTCATTATATTTCACTGACTCACAGAGGACAGATGCTTAACACATAACTATGGAAAGGTCAAGAAAGGGCTACATATTTTCACATATGAGTGTTTAATGAACTCTTTAATGAGGTACAAGTTAATTTTTAAAAGGTTTAGTAAAGAAGTGAAATGCTTAATTTCATTTTCAACTTTGCCCTTTATATAACCAGGGAATCTAAATTTTACAGAAAATGTTGTTATTCCTGCACAGAAAAATGTGCTTATTTTTACTTATAGAAACAAATAAAACAGGATTTTTTCCTTTGTAAAATACAACTAACTTAAATGCAATTATACTTTTTCAAAATTTTAAATAAGATAAATAATTCCTTCATTTGAGTTAGTATGCTTTTTATAATTAGACATCATATTGTTATATTTTTAAATATCTTCAATCAACCATTCAGTTATTTTTAGTAAAACTAATTGATTAAGTTAAAAATTTCCATGGACTCTTAAATAAAAGTTATTTTTGAAAAGAATAAAACTTTAACATTTTCTTTTCTTGCATATAAGTCTTACATTTTAACACGGCTGGTTAAGTTTATCAAAAGCTATCTCTTATGCAAAGTTTATTTTTTTCCATAAACATAGTGACATAGGAATGGTGGTTCTTATAATTATTCCTTTCTATCATGATTATCCAACTGTCATAGGGGCTGCTCTTCCTTATAGATTGGCTGTAACCACTGAGTTCTTCATGAGTATACTTGTCTAATATGGAAAAATATGACCTTGTTCTAGTATGTATAAAAGTCTGCTAAACATCTTGGCTCTAATTTGTCAATTAACAGGTACTATGAAGAAGATGTTTGAGCCTTTGATCTGGGCAAGTACAGTAGAGAACAGAAGACTCACCTTTGAACAAAGACAGGAATCAGAATTCCCATCACTTCCAAATAAGCTTTGATTAGAAAATAAACTAAAATTGTGCTGTTTGTCAAGTATACCTTCCAGTATTCCTCCAACCCAGATCTAAATTATAGCCTTGAAATAGAACCCTATCATCATATTCTGAGATCTTAAATCTTTGGTGATATAATCATCTCTTGCAGTCATTTAGGATGTAGATCAGGTAGATGACTTGCTGACTGACACTGAAGACTAGAACTCTCAGTCACAGGTCAACTAGATGCAAAGGTTATTTGTATTGCCTACATGAGAGTCTCTAGATAATGAGTGCTTCTCAGTAACTAGTAACTATCTATAGATATTAACTAATGATTAAAATGATAGAATCTATGACTTTTGTTTACAGAAGCAAACTATTGTGAAGTCTAATCAGAGAAAAGAAAACCTCTGAATTTTCAAAAAGTCTTATAATGTGTTAGTATAACAAAGTGGATTATCTATAACAATTTTTAAAAATAAAAATAAGTATCTTATGAGTAGTGAGATAGCTCAGGAGTTAAAAGCTCTGGCTATTCTTTCAGAGGACCTTGGTCTATTTCCAAAAGCCCAGATGGTATCTCAAAACCATCTGTAACTGCTGTACCAGGGAAAGCAATGCTTTCTCTGAATAAATACATGTCATACAAAATATCAATGAATAGTTTAAGAGGTGCCTTGTGTGTGTGTGTGTGTGTGTGTGTGTGTGTGTGTGTGTGTGTGTGTATTTTTTCAAGTGTATTGATATAAAATTCCTCAACAGCCCAGATTCATCAGATAAAAAAGGGAGGCATAAAGATAACATAAGAACAAAAAAAGGAGTGTAATTAGTCTCTGTGAGAGGGCTAGTCGTCATTATTGCCATATTGAACTTTAAAATAAGTGGGTATTTATCAGCTTCTGCCAGCACCTGTCCTATGTTCAACTACCCATAGACCATAGACCTTTATCATCACCCGCATCAACCAGTACCACAAACAGGCTTCTCACAGAGTCCTTCAGGGTCTGTCTTTATGTTAAATGGAATCTTTATCACTCATTATGATAATTCCTACATGCAACAGTTGAAGGTCACAACAAAAACCACCATCAGTCTTCAGAGTCATGATGCCCAGTGCCAGGGTATACAACTAAAAATTATTCCTGTAACTAAGTCTCAGGCAACTTTTCAGAAGAGGGGATAGAAAGATAGCAAGAGGAAACAGAGCAAGGAGTTTGCTGTAAAGCTAGTCTCCTAGTCATGGCTGCCCAAAAGTGAACTGAACAAGAACAAAACCAGTGATCATGCCAAACTGGATGAGAAAAGGTCATGAGGCTTCAATCCTACACAGAGAATTACACAGATAAGTGAATAAAGCTCAAAATAGGGTAAGTGGCCCTCAAAGGGGAAGTATATACCAATTGGTTGTCTAGTACAAGTGATCAGCCCTGAAAAAATACTTACAATTAACAGTGCACAGATGCAGTAGATTGTATTTAGGGATATTTATATATGTGCAAGTACATATATACATGCAATAATGAAAAGAGAGGTCATGAATTTGGAGAAGAGCAGGGGGTATATGGAAGAGTTTGTAGGGAGGAAAAGGAAGGAGAGATATTGTAATTAAATTGAAATCTCAAATATAAACAACAAATTCAAACAGAATCCAATTTATTTTTGAAGAAATATTCTAAATGATACAGCAGTTTCAAACATAGAATGTGTTGAAATTTTTGTCAGTCTCATCAACATTATCTTTCTAATGCTTGGATATATAGATGATGCTGAAGCTGGCGTTCAGAAGGTTTTGGGAAGAAAGAGTCTATGATGAAAAAAATGCAAATTTTTTCAGACATCTTGTAATAAAAATTAGACTAGAGTCAAAGATAAAATCAAAAGTTGAAATGGTAAAGTTAGGCACACTGAAGAAGAGAAAAGGCTTTTAGTAGGGGTTGCAATTAATCTAAATGACCAAATAAAAGGAAGCATGGGGTTCTGGGACAGCAATATGAGGCCACCAGCCCCAGTTCTTGGAAGACTTAAAGCAGTGGTTTTCAACTTGGGGGTCATATATCATATATCCTACATATCAGATACTCCCATTATAATTCATAAAAGTATCAAAGTTACAGTTAGAAATTATAATCAAATAAAATTTGTCATTGGGGTGACCGCAATAAGAGGAACTCCATTAAAAGTTTTCAGCATAAGGAAGTTTGAGAACCACTGCCTTTAAAGGAACATACATAAGGCAGGATTGTCATTTTGTATTTTCTTGCTTCTAATGGGGCCATTTTTTAATACTAGACTGTGAAGGTGGCTTCTAATAAGAATACTCTTCCATCTATTTCAGAAAAGAGATGGTATAACATCCCATAGAAAAGGTGTTTAACTAAGGACAAATGCAGCTTCTCAGTAGTTGTGGAAAGACAGTTCATTATCATTAACAGCAGTAATGATGACTACAAGGATCTGCCAGTGCTTGACAATTTTTGAGGCAGATGCTCACAGCCATCCATTAGACTGACCACGGAGTTCCCAATAGAGGAACTAGAGGTGACCAAAGCAGCTGAAGGGTTTTGCAGCACCATAGGAGGAATAACAATATGAACCAAAAAGTACCCCCCGGAGCTCCCAGGGACTAAAACACCAACCAAAGTGCACACATGGAGGGATTCAAGGCTTCAGTTGCATATGTAGCAGAGGATAACCCTGTTGGGCATCAATGGGAGGAGAAACCCTTGGTCCTGTGAAGGCTCTATGCCCCAGTATAGGGGAATGCCAGGACAAGGAAGCAGGAGTGGGTAGGTTAGTGAGCAGGGAGAGAGTGATGGATGGGATGGGGGGGAGGGGATTTAAGAGGGGAAGAGAGGAAAGGGAATACAATTTGAAATGTAAATAAAGAAAATATCTAATAAAAAAAAAGATGAAAGAGGGGAGGGTAATAGTGCGGAACATGTGGCTAATAGGCATCTGACAGGCAAGGTCAATAGTTAGCATATGTGTATTCAGAGATAAAAAGAAGAGAACTTCAGCAGTCTGTAAATGGATAGTTATATATGAATAGTGCACTGTTAGCTCCTTGACTGGAAAATGGAAGAACATAAGGAACGTTTGCCCTCCATTGGTCAGCATTTGGTACTCAGGTAACTAACAATTTCTATAGAAATTACACCAGCCTCTCTCCCATTTTTATTACAGCCCTACAAAATCCCTAGACATGGCATTTCAAAGATTTTCCCTCTTTTGGAAATCCTTCTTACCATCTGGTGTTCCTCTTAAATTTCATTAATTTCTTACTATTCTTATAAAGTTTGAATGGCCTTTGTATATTCACAAAAAAAAACATGACTTTAATATCTATTGGTGGGAGATAATGAACTAAGAGCAAGTGACTATAGGTGATCTTTACAGACAAAAATCTTTATGTATATTTATGTATATTACCCTCAGTCTTTGACTCATGAAAAACTGGACTTTGAAAGGTTCTACCCATTCTAAGAAAATCCCTGCTTCTGGGATCTAATTCACAAATCAGTTCAATCATTTTTGCTTCTGAAGAGCAGCTATATAAGAAACAGATAATGGAAGCATCACTTCTAACATTCTTTATGCTTTATACACATAGTAAATATGAATTTCCTCTCATTCTTCCATCTCAATGTTACATGTTCAGGAGTGCTTACATGCTGGCATGAACTGATAACTTGTTATTATCTCCCACTGTTGTCTTAAGAGATATCTACCCTATGATTACCACACCCTTGACTTTGGATGTATGACTGTTTTAATGGGATTTCCTTAAAAATCTTGATCGTTGTTCTTTACTTATGAGATGGCAATCAGAAATCTTGGATGTTTCACATATGAATGTATTCCCCTTTAAAGGGATGTAGGTATGTTTTAAGTGAATGATGAAGCTGAAACTGTCACTTGATGGATAGAAGAGCAAAGTGTGGAAGGAATCAGTTCATTGCTTAGTAGAAATATCTGAAAATTTCCCTGATAAGTGGGTATTAGGCAAAGAGTTTGGAATTCCCACAGTAACTCACTGACCACATGAACCTCAAGAAGAAGAAAGGCCAAAGAGTGCATTCTTTAGTCCTACTTAGAAGGGGGAATAAAATAATCAAGGAAAGTAGAGGGTGGAAGGGACTTGGGAGGAAGAGAAGGTGAGTGGAAAAAGAGGGGAAGAGTCAGATATCAGAGGAGATAGAGGAGATGTACAGAGGATCAGGAAATTAAAGAGAGGTGTATAGCAATGGAGGGTTGGGAACTGGGGGTAGCAACCAGAAAATCTCAAATGCCAGGAAAGCTAGAGCCTCCTAGGACCCCAAGCTGATGACATTATCTCCACAAAGGGGAGGGACAACCTGTCAAGACCATATCTAGAGGTTAGGCATGTCCCCCCATCCCCTGGTTGAGAGATAGGGTCACCCACTCATCTCCAAAATTTTAACCCAGAATTGCTCCTGTATGAAGGAAATACAGGGACAAAGAGTGGAGCGGAGACTGAAGGAAAGGCCATCCACAGACTGCCCTACCTGGGGATTCACCCTACATGCAGACACCAAACCCAGACACTATTGCGAATGCCAAGATGTGCTTGCTGACAGGAGCTTGACACAGCTGTCTTCTGAGAGGCTCTGCCAGATCCTGACAAATAAAGAATGTAGATGCTCACAGCCAACCATTGGACTGAGCACAGGGACCCCAATGGAAGAGTTAGGGGAAGGACTAAAGGAGCTGAAAGGGCCTTATCTGGCATCAATGGGAGGGGAGGCCTTTGGTCCTATGAAGTCTTGATGCTCCAATGTAGAGGAATGCTAGGTTGGTGAGGCAGAAGTGGGTAGATGGGTGGGGGAGCACCCATTTTGAAGCAGGGTCAGGGGGATGGGATAGGGGGTTTGCAGAGGGGAAACTGGGAAAGAGGATAACATCTGAAATGTAAATAAATAAAATATGCAACTAAAAAAAATTTTCTATCTTGTGAATTCAAGTCCATTTTTTCTACCCATCCATAAAAAAGAATAGGGAAAATAAATTATCCTGAGCTCTTAGAATATGCTGCAAGAGTTATGGAAAGGTAAACAGGACACAGTAGCTGCCCTATATTCAAGAGACTCTAGTAAATAATATGTAAGTCATTGTGTTAAACTTCTGAGATCTGGAAGATTCTCTCAGTAATGCATTAAACTGTACATAGATATGATACTACTATGAGTTATATGTGCTATAATTCTGGTAGGATACTGTTTTAGTCAATAACTTTTATGCATTACATTTTAAGAAATGGAGGAACACGTGGACTTTAACCTCTATGATGAAAACAATCTGGATGTGTTTTTCTTTTTCATTCCTGTCTTGTCTTCTGTGATACAAGAATGTGTACAGTGCGTGTGTGTGTGTGTGTGTGTGTGTGTGTGTGTGTGTGTGTGTGTGTGTGTATGAGTCAACATTCATCATAATATACTATAATACATGTAGATATCAGAGGACAACCTTAGGCATCAGTCATTGCCTGCCAACTTGTTTGAGAAGGACCAATATTTATTCACCAGAACCCTTATAAGTGTGGATTCTGGTGATTAAATATTGTCCTTAATTCTTGAATAGCAAGTGCTTTACTGACATAGTCCTCTCCCCACACTCTGGAAAAGTCTTCCAAGTGATAGTATTATACTGGAGTATGCTTCAGGATATCAGATGGATACATATGGATAGCAATTCTCATCTGGAAATAGATGCTAAAGAACAAACTGAGCAAGAGTTTAATGGTGTTTATGAAAATGAACAGCATGAATTAAAGTAGAAGTACCTGAATGCTGTATAAGTGCACATAGAGAACACAGTGCAGCTGTTAAAGGGACACATAGTTTTAAATTGCTTTTCCAGAGCTGCCTATGTATAAGGCACTTATGTTCAGACTAATGAAAATGGTAACAAAAAACATGGCATTAGTTTCTGTTTAAATGGGAAAGAGAAACCTAATATATATGACTTGTAGTGCCTTCCTGCTACATCTCTTACAAGATGCTAGACAATTTATTTCCATTCTGTCCTTTAAGTGATTTATTTGTACAAAGGGAAGGAAGAGTTATTATATCCAAGAAAAAGAGTCAAGGCTGATAAAAATATTATGCAACTTAACCACAATCACTTTATTTGCAAGTTATAGAATGGAGGTAGTAAAATAAGCGATAGCTTACTTAATAGATTTAATTCTAGGTTAATGTTGTTTTTTACTTGTGATACAAGGCAAGAATTGAACTTTCAGGTATTTTGTTTTAATGCACTCAGAACTAGTAAGTTTTCTAAGCTTTTCAAGAGTAAATATCCAAAGGTCAAACAGTAAAAACAAAACAAAAAAGAGAGTGTGCTTGGCTTGTAATATTATTCAAGTCCTCTCCTTTTTTTAACCCTAGAAAATTTGTTTATTTCTATAACTTTTATTGTTTATACTTAAATGTAAAAAATTAGTATGAGGCATGCAAATCCCTTAGCAAAATAGTTAGATGGCAGAAATTGTATATTGATTGGCCATTCTTTTTTTTTAATTGCATAGTTTATTTACATTTCAAATGCTACCCCCTTTCTGGTTCCCCCCCACCTTGAGACCCCCCCCATCATATTCCCTCTCCCACTGCTTCTATGAGGGTGTTCCCCTATCCAACCACCCACTCCTGCCTCCCAGCCTTGGCATTCTCCTACACTGGGGCATTGAGCCTTCACAGGACCAAGGGTCTCTCCTCTTGCTGATGCGCGACAAGGCCATCCTCTGCTAAACATGCAGCTGGAGCCATGGGTTCCTCCATGTATACCCTTTGGTTGATGGTTTTGTCCCTGCAAGCTCTTGGGGGTCCTGGTTGGTTGATATTGTTGGTCTTCCTATGGGGTTGCGAACCCCTTCAGCTCCTTCAGTCCTTTCTCTTCAGTCTTTCATTGGGAGACCCCATTGGTGACCTCAGGCTCAGTCCAATGGTTGGTTGTGAGCATCCTCAACATTTATATCTTAAAACACACATTTGTATTTTTCTTCTTGAGCAACTAATGATATATATACTTGAACATAGCATTAGGTTTCCTTTAGATCTAATGAATGGTATGGTGGTTTTAATAGGAGTGGACCTCCATAGGTACATAGATTTGAATGCTGAGGCACCAAATGCTCAGGCAATGGCACTCATGGAAGGTGTACTTTTATTGGAGGAAGTGTATCACTAAGGGTGGGCTTTTTAGTTTCACAAGCTCCCTCTAGGTTGAAAGTCTCTCTCTTGCTGCTATCTATGGATCTAGATGTTAAGCTTCCATGTCTGTGTGTGTGCTTGACATGCTTCCTGCCATGATAATAATGGATTAAACCTCTGAAACTGTACACAAAACTCAATTAAATGCTCTAGAAGCTGCTGTGGTCACTATGTCACTTTAACAGCAACAGAACACTGGTAGAGAGAAGGTAGTCTAGCCTATTTCTTTTAGTTAAAATATAGCTAGTGATTTAATCTAAGCAAGATTAGCTAGAAAAAGGAAGTGTGGTATTGCAAAAAGGAGTTTCAAAGGGTTGGAAGAATACTTCAAGTGGATCGAAAATTTGTGTTATGTTGTAAGGGAACAGAAAAGAACAGAACAGTCTAAAAAGTAACTGCTCAGAGAGCCAAAGTTGACCCTTTGAACATAAACTGATCTTAGAATTCTATTTGTAAAGAAATGTGAAAATGGCTGGAAAATGAGACAAACATTCAAAATGATGTTTAACATTTACTTCTGACATCACATATAATGCTGGATAAATTTCCTGAAATGGCTTCCTAATTATTTTCATGGAGATAAAGTAAACATAAATATGAAAATAGGTTTACTATTAGCCTAGTGCAAAAATATATAAAAAACAGCCACTGAAGTGCCATGAATATTGTTTCCATTATAGCAAACTGGGGCACAATTAGGGAAATTCAGAAATACAGAAACACTAAACCTCAATAAAAAGAAATGGAGATTTAAAGGTATTTAATCCAGATATTTGGTTTGTTTGATTAGTTCCCTTTTAAAGACAGAGATATATTCTAGAGTTGAACCTTACAATTTTAAATTTTTTCACCACGTCTTCTTTTCAGTGTTTCATTTCATGTCCTGCCTATGTTTATCTTGCAAATGATTTGATATCTTCTAAAAGTAGGAGCAAATTGTTTTCTTGAAAATGTATTTCTCAACTGGAGAATACAATTGTATTCTCTCACTGAGAGAATACACTTAATATTATACTGAGTCCTCAATTGCTTTAGAGAAGCATTAAATGACTAGGAGTGTGTTCATATAGGTGGGATAGTAAAAAACGTTTTTACAATATAGCATGAGCCAGAATCCTTCCTATTGTGTGAACATGATCACACAAATTACTCTATCTTTTCTCTTCTCTCTTTGCTCTCTTTTCTCTTTCTTTCTCTTTGATCCTCCAAGTGTATTCATCAACTACATAATTAAACACAATTTGGTGGGAACAAGAAATGAAATAACTCTGAAGTAGCACCTTGGAATCTTGACTGTGTTTGACACTAAAGTACATTAAATTAGATTTTATTTAAATTAGGCTTCTGAACAACAAATACAATCCACACATGCTGAGGTGAATGCAAATTGGGTAATTTAAAACAAGAAGAATCATTTTTAGAAGCCTTAAAATGAAGAGTAATTATACTCATTTAGATTACCATCAAATCTATAGGATTCAAATTTCAAGTGAATTAAGCATTAAAGAAGGATGGATTTATCTGACAGTCTTTGAAGAGCTCCTCTGATTTGCAATATTTTTGGTTGATATGCATGTATACAAGACCAACTACTTTGAAAATGAAGTGCAGGGAATAATGTCAAGAGATCAATTTGGTGCAATCACTGTTCTGGACTTAGCATTGCGCAATGAGCTACAGTAAATTACTGAAGTGCCTCATTTTGAAGGGCACATTAAATAGCATTTAATTATATCTGTTCAAAACATGATGCGATTTTAATGCAAAACCCAAAATATCTAAAATTAGATTGAAGAATATATTGGAAACATTTGCACGCTCACAGGGAACTGCAAAACACTTGCTGTTGATAAAGATGCCATTTATTCTCAAAAAGTATATCCAAGGGGGTTAGTGGCTTATCTATTGCTAATCTTACTCTGAGCTCCTATTGACTCTCTTTGCTCTAATTGTTGACATCTCAAACAATTTCTATTTACTCTTGCTTAGCATGACGCCTATAGCCCTGCAGGGAGCCCCTTTGAATTCACACACTTAATTACTTCCATCTCTCTGGGGAAGTGTTAACTCTGGCAGAAGGAGAGGGGAAAGAGTTTATTAAATGGTGCCATAAAATAGACAGTGATCTTGAAAAAGCCTGTGTATGAAAGGAGAAGTCAGAAGAGGCATTCTTCGGAAAAATATTCTGAAGGGGAGGATAGCATGTCCCCTTAATACTTTATTTTCACATCAGGCGAAGGTTATCTAAATAGATAGAGAAACACCGTATCATTTTATGTTTTATCTAGTATTGATTAAAGGTCAGTACACAATGTATAAGCTTTTTTTTTTATAAAAGGTGAGGCCAAGTACAAAGGGGTCTAACATGTATAAAAGATGACATCAGATGCTCTGATTATACTAGTTTGGTTTTGATCCAATAGTCTTACTCAAATGTAATCAGGTTCTGCCCTTTTTCTGCACATCCCTTTAATTCCTCTGCTGTCACCTTCTCTGATGAAGGCCACACTCCATGCATGCTTCTGCTCTGCTGTATTAAAGTCATCATAGATGTCACCCTGGCAAGCAGAGGTGAGTGACTTAGAGGGTCTTCAGGTGTGATTTCCTTTTATTACTTTTGCACGATCACCACTTGTTTGTACACATCACACTGCACAGATCTTACAGTACCAATTTCCTCACCATTGAGAAAAACATTTCAAATGCATAAGTGTCATCTTCCTAAGGTTTTCTATTACTTTCGTTCTTTTTGAAACTCTACCTCATGATTTCTCTAACAAAATACTCTGGATATGGGGATAGTCAATTATTTTATTTTTTATTGCTGTGAATTTATTATACCTGTAGATGTTCAACTCTATGTGTACTAGGAGTCCTTTTGCACTGATAGAAATATTAATATTTTATTTTTTAACCCTTTAATAGAAAAATGTTTTGATTTCTAAGGCCATCTAAACATTAATGTGAGGAATAGACTGTCATAGACTATCTCTGCTTACTAAACTATGGATGGAACAAGGTAAATTTTTACATCTACACTCCCCCCCCCCAAAAAAACCTTAACATTAGTGAAAAATCTTATTTAAAATGATTTGCATGATTTTGTCATTGTACTATGACATTTAGAATCTTATATTAATAAATTAGGGGTCTCAAGGCATAAAACAATTTTGATGACAATGTCTGAAAGTTCTCCTTCCTATTACCATGAAGTTAGAGGTACCTTCAAAACATAGAAAATAAGCAGTTGATACCTTAAAACTAAATCACAGGTATACACATCCCAGCATAGTAACCACTAATTGAAGACATCCTACAGGATTTCATTTCTTTATCAGCATTTTTGGTTTCTCTAATAATCATAGGTTTGTTTCCTTTCAAAGGATGGTGAAGAAAATGAACTGTATTTTTTCTTATCTAGTACTGTGTTTTCAAAGTTGTTTCATCTTTCAAATGCATATAAACGTAATAATTGTAATGAGAAAAGAAATCTGAGTTGGTCGAGACAGGACAATTCCACTTATTATGCAGTATGGATTTGGATTTGGTCAGTTTGAGTCGTTCAGAATTCTTAATAATTAGAAGATGACATTCTGTGTATTCAGTGCCATGTCTTAACTATAAAAACTGTAATTTTACATTAACTATGCTTTAAAATTACATATAAACAGGAGACCAGAAAAAATTAGAAGTTTAATGTTCCGTTCTTAGTGTCAAGTATGACTCTGGAGAGGCTCTGCCAGTGGCTGACTAATAGAGAAGTGGATGCACATAGTCATCCATTGGACTGAGCAGAGGGTCCCCAATGAAGGAACTAGAGAAAGAACCCAAGGAGCTGAAGGGTTTGTATTCTCATAGGACAAACAACAATATGAACCAACCAGTACATCCAGAGCTCCCAGGGACTAAACCACCAACCAAAGAGTACATATGGAAGGACCCATGTCTCTAGCCAAATACGTAGCAGAGGACGGCCTTTTAGGCATTAATGAGAAGAGAGGCCCTTGGTCTTGTGAAGGCTTGATGCCCCAGTGTAGGGGAATGCCAGAACAAGGAAGCTGGAGTGGGTGGGTTAGTGAGCAGGGAGAGGGAGGATGGGATAGCAGGTTTCAGAGGGGATAAAATTTGCAATGTAAATAAAGAAAACATCTAAGGAAAAAAGAATAGACATGGTTTTGCAGCAGAGAAATGTTTATTATTATAAATATTAAACTTACACCTTTGCTTCATACTGTGCCACATTGTTATATTATACAATATACAGCTTCTATTCATGGCATCTTTTGTTTAAATTTCACTTGACTCCTTGAAATATGACTTAAGGAACCAAATGTGCTTCATGTGCTTTATGGGCCATAAAGTGTTTATTTCTTTTCAAGGTGTGATTTTTTTTTATGTGTGGTAAAGCATAGGTTGTCAACTGAATATGTCGAAATGTATAATCTTTAAACCTTTTATGGAGAATTCTGCAAATAGCACATCTTTTCCTATATATTTTCATCTGACAGTCAATGGGAAACTAAAATTACTGCTACTGTTGGAACTTATATTCCACTACAAATCTGAAAATAAATTCTTCATCAAGATTGTCAACTTGAGATCATACCCTGTTGTAAAAGAATGTTAACAGAATTATTCTTCCTTGTGTTTGGACAATTCTGACAGTTGAACTTTTTAGGTCACTTAAGCCATGTTAATTCAATGGAATGAAAAAAATGGAAGAGGATCTAAACTGTCCTGAACAAAATCAGAAGTTTGAAAGTGTCAAGGAACACTGCCTAACACAGCAGAATTTCCCCCTGGGGGTAAGTTCTCATTTTAACTTGAAATCTATCATTTAGTTTGAGGCTAATAACAATTGTATAAAGTAGTTACATGTTTAAAATAATCATCTAAGAAGGAATAATGGTAGTTTGCCTCATTACTCTGAGTATATAAAATATAAAATGAAAAAGATCAAAATTGAAAAATCTGTAATAAATATCATTTACAGAGTTTTGAAAGAATATATGATTCATAACAAAAGTATTTAAGAGTTCTTTATTTTTTATTTTTCATTTTTATTTTTATTTTGTTTTGCTTTAATGAGCCAACATGACCAAAAGGAGCTTATTGAAGGAAAAAAAAAGAAACACAACAGTCTTTGTCTCACGGTTCTAGAGAAACAGTCAATAATGCTGAGAATGGTATATGGTAGTAGAGAGCTAGAGCTCCAGAGAACTATCTTTACTCACAAGCACAAAGCAGAGAGAGCAAATTGGAAGTGAGTCAAGGCTATAAATTCTAAAACATCAGCCCCCAAAATACAGATTTCATCCAACAGGTCTCACGTCTCCAAAGTCCATGTTTCTTGAAACACTACTACTAAGTGCTTGATCCCTGAACCTATGAGGGTCATTTCTCACTCAAAGCATCACACAGCTACAGAAATGGCTCAGTGATGAAGAAAACTGGCCTCTCTTGCAAAGGAGATGGCTCCCTTCCCCAGCACCACATAGTAGATCTCAATTTCTGAAACTAATCACAGGGGATCTGGTGCCTTCTTCTGAACCTCATGGGCAACAGACACCCATGCAATATGCATACATAAATGTAGAAAAAATGCATAAATAATGACTAAAATTCTTTTAAAAGTAGTATTTCTCTGAATGACCTTTTATGTTCTTTTTAATTTTTATTTTATTTATTTTTTAAAATTTATTGGGTATGGTGGGTGGTATAAGTCATAGCTCATATATAGAGATCAGATGACAACTCATGGGAGTGTGTTCTCTCTTTGCACCATGTGAGCTCTGATATAAAACTTGGGTTATTATGCTTGGCAACAAGGGATTGTAACCAGTCAGGCATCTCACTTGTACAGTTTGTTTGTTTGTGTTTATTTGTGTGTGGTATGAGTATGTCTATGTAGTATATGTCTCTGTGTATGGTGTGTTGCAGGAACTTCTGTCTACTCTCTTTTCATTGTGTGTGAAAGACACAGTTTGACACTGGTTATCTTCACCCATCACTTTTTTTCTTTCTTATTTTTAATTTTTTATTGGATACTTTATTTGCATTTCAAGTGCTATCCCCTTTCCCAGTATCCACACCCTGAAATCCCCTATCCCTTCTCCCCTCACCTTGCTTCTATGGAGGTGATCCCCTAACCAACCACCTAGTCCCGCCTTCCCTCTATGGCATTCCCCTACACTGGGGCATCTAGCCCTAGTCCAAGAGCCTCTACTGCCATTGATGCCTGACAAGGCCATCCTCTCGTACATGTGAGGTTGGAGCCATGGATCCCCCATGTGTTCTCCTTGTTTGTTGGCTTAGTCCTTGGGAGCTCTGGGGGGTCTGGGTGATCTTTCAATGGGATTGCACACTTCAGCTCCTTCAATCCTTTCTCTAACTCCTCCATTGGGGACCCCATGATCAGTCTAATGGTTGGCTGAGAGTATCCACCTCTGTATTTTTCAGGTTCTGGCAGAGCCTCTCAAAAGACAGCCATATCAGGCTCCTGTCAGCAAGCACTTATTGGCATCCACAATAGCTTCTCAGTTTGGTGAATGTATATGGGATGGATCCCCAGGTAGGGGAGATTCTGGATGGCATTTCCTTTAGTCTCTGCTCTTCACTTTGTCTCCATATTTGCTTCTGTGAGTATTTTGTTCCCCTTTCAAAGAAGGACCGAAGCACTCACACTTTGGTCTTCCTATTTGTGGACTGTGAATTGTATCTTGGGTATTCTGAGCTTTTGGGCTAATATCTACTTATCAGTGAGTGCATACCTCGGGTATTCTTTTGAGACTGGGTTACCCACTCAAGATGATACATACAGTGGGAAAAAAAACCCCAGCATTTTCAACAAATGGTGCTGGTTCAATTGGAGCTCAGCATGTAGAAGAATGCAAATAGACCCATTTGTATTTCCTTGTACAAAGCTCAAGTCAAAGTGGATCAAGAACCTCCACATAAAACCATATACGCTGAAACGTACAGAGGAGAAAGTGAAGAAGAGCCTTGAATACATGGTCATAGGCTTATGCTGTAAGATTAAGAATCGGACCAGGAAGTTCATGACAAACCGTCTGCTTCAGAGGAAACAGATGGTCATTGATGTCCTTCAACCGGGGAAGGCAACAGTACCGAAGACAGAAATTCGGGAAAAGTTGGCAAAAATGTACAAAACCACACCAGATGTCATCTTTGTATTTGGATTCGGAACCCACTTCGGTGGTGGCAAGACAACCGGCTTTGGCATGATCTATGATTCTTTAGATTATGCAAAGAAGAATGAGCCTAAGCACAGACTTGCAAGACATGGCCTTTATGAGAAGAAAAAGACTTCCCGGAAACAGCGGAACGAACGCAAGAACAGAATGAAGAAGGTCAGGGGGACTGCCAAGGCCAATGTTGGTGCTGGCAAAAAGTGAGTGGAGATTGGATACAGCCAAAGGAGTAGATCTGCAGTGACTTGATGTTCTGCTGTGATGTACAAATTTCTGAGAGGACAAATAAACTAAAAAGCTTCTAAAAAAAAAAAAAAAAAAAAAGAATCGATAAATGAGACCTCAGAAAATTGCAAAGCTTCTGTAAGGCAAAGGACACTGTCAATAGGACAAAATGACAACCAATAGATTGGAAAAAAATCTTTACCAATCTTACATCCCATAGAGGGCTAATATCAAATATGTACAAGGAACTTAAGAAGTTAGACTCCAGATAATCAAATAAACCAATTAAAATGGAGTGCAGAGCTAAACAAAGAATTTTCAACAGAGGAATATCTAACGGCTGAGAAGCACCTAAAGAAATATTCAGCATCCTTAGTCATCAGAGAAACACAAATCAAAACAACCCTGAGATGCTACCTCACACCAGTCAGAAAGATCAAAAACTCAGGTGAGAGCAGATGCTGGAGAAGTTGTGGAGAAAGAGGAACACTCCTCCATTGCTGGTGGGATTGCAAGCTAGTACAGCCATTGGACATAGTATTACCTGAGGACCCACCTATACCTCTCCTGGGCATATACCCAAAAGATTCTCCAACATATAACAAGGACACATGTTCTACTATGTTCATGGCAGCCATGTTTATACTATCCACAAGCTGTAATGAATCCAGATGTCCTTCAACAGAGGAATAGATGCAGAAAATATGGTACGTTTACACAATGTAATACTACTCAGCTATTAAAAACAATGAATTCATCCTTCACTTTCTACCATGTTTGATACAAAGTGTTTCTCTGACTCTAAAGATTGACATTTTGTCTATGTTGACTAGTCAATAAGTTCGTGGTCTTTTTCCTATGTCTTCTCACTCAGGGTTGAGCTTATAGGCCTTGATGTTCTGTGGTACTAGGAATTTGAACCATGGTCCTCAGGTTTACACAGCACACACTTTACCCATTGATCCATCTTCCTAAACCCCTTCTAGGTTCTTATGTTACTTACTGCCATTTTTAAAAGGCAATATTTTCTAATAACTTTTAACATTCCAAATTTTTATATTCTTAAAAATCCAATGTTCCCCATTTTTCTCCCCTAAAGATTTCAACCAAACTAAATCCATATCATCAAAATATCATAGCCACTTTAAAAACATCACTGAAAAATGATTACTGATGCTAAGTACAGATATCAGACATTATAATATTATTAGTTAATGATAGTTAATATTTAAGCATATCGAGAAATAATAGATTTTGTTGTGCTATTTAGGAAAGTTTGAGATAAAATAGCAGATAAAATAAAATAATAAACTGTCACTGCAAGGATACAAATTCAGCCTGTCTGTGTCATTTTTTTATTCTTTAACTCATTATATATGATCAAAGGACATTTCAAAATCATGCCTGTCTGGTTAAGAGAATGCATTTCCATGCTAAAAACCTAAATCTTGATCCAGATTTAATCCTTAAGACCTCCCATGGTCTGGAAAAGTATGTTGCTATTCCCCTTCTTCCCCTTTACATGCAAAATGTATATTGAATCCATGAGATTGGACAGTTGTTATGAACACTTACTACAAAGCTTAAGTCCAAATGGATCAAGAACCTCCTCATAAAACCAGATATGCTGAAACTTATAGAGGATAAAATGGTAGAGAGCCTCGAACACATGGACACAGGGGGAAAATTACTGAACAGAACACCAATGGCTTATATTGTGAGATCAAGAATTGGCAAATGAGACCTCATAAAATTGCAAAGTTTCTGTAAGGCAAAAGACACTGTCAATAGGACAAAATGACAACCAACAGATTGGAAAAAGATCTTTACCAATCTTACATCCCATAGAGGGCTAATATCAAATATATACAAGGAACTCAAGAAGTTAGACTCAAATAATCAAATAACTCTATTAAAAATGGAGTGCAGAGCTAAACAAAGACTTTTCAACAGAGGAATATCTAATGGCTGAGAAACACCTAAAGAAATATTCAGCATCCTTAGTCATCAGAGAAATGCAAATCAAAACCCTAAGATTCCACCTCACACCAGTCAGAAAGGCTAAGATCAAAAACTCAGGTGAGAGCAGATGCTGGAGAGGTTGTGGAGAAATAGGAACACTCCTCCATTGCAAGCTGGTATGACCATTCTAAAAATCAGCCTGGCAGTTCCTTAGAAAATTGGACATAGCTACCTGAGGACCCAGTTATACCTCTCCTGGGCATATACCCAAAAGATTCTCCAACATATTGCAAGGACACATGCTCCACTATGTTCATGGCAGTCATATTTATAATAGCCAAAAGCTGCAAAGAACCCAAATGTCCTTCAACAGAGGAATGGATGCAGATAATGTGCTACATTTACACAATGTAATACTACTCAGCTATTAAAAACAATGAATTCATGAAATTCTTAGACAAATAGATAGAACTAGAAAATATCCTGTGTGAGGTAACCCAATCACAAAAGAACACACATGGTATGCAGTCACAAGTGGATACTAGCCCAAAAGTTCCAAATAACCAGGATACAATTCACAGACCACATGGAGCTCAATAAGAAGGAAGACCAAAGTCTGAGTCCTTTGGTCCTACTTAGAAAGAGAACAAAATACTCATAGGAGCACATACAGAGATACAATGTTGAGCAGAGACTGAAAGAAAGGCCACCCAGAGATTGTCCCACCTGAGATTCATCCCATTGTTACCAAATGTAGACACTATTGTGGATGCCAAGAAGTGCATGCTAAAAGGATATGGCTGTCTCCTGAGAGGCCCTGCCAGAGCCTTACAAATACAGAGGCAGTTATTCACAGCCAACCTTTGGACTGAGCTAAGGGTCCCCAATAGAGGAGTTGGAGAAGGAGTTGAAGAAGTTTGCAACCTCGTATGAAGAACAGGAATATCAACCAAACAGACCCCCAGAACTCCCAGAGTCTAAGCCATCAACAAAGAGTACACATGGCTCCTGCTGCGTATGTAGCAGAGGATGGCTTTGTCATGCATCAATGGGAGGAGAGGTCCTTGGTCCTATGAAGGCTCAATAGATGCCTCAGTGTAGGGTAATCAAGAGTGGGGTGGTGGTAGGAACACCCTCATAGAAGCAGGGGGAGGTATGGTCCTGTGTCTCTCTGCTGAGGCCTGGGGCTTTCTGTTGCTGATTCCTGAGTCTCTCTGCTACTTAGGCCTGGAGCTGCATGGCGGCACATTAGTTAAAAAGAGGCAATGCATAATCATGAGATATTTTATTATAGGAAAGAGAAAATAGGCTGGTCATGACTGTCAAGAGAGAGAGAGAAAGGAGAAGAAGGAAAGGAGAAGAGAAGGAGAAAGAGAAAGGAGAGGAAGAAAGCAAGAGAGCAAGAAAGGAAGAGAGGGCAAGAGAGAGGACAAAGAATAAGAGAGGAAGAAAGGAGGCAAGAGAGGTCAAAGGGCAAGAGAGAGAGGAAAAAAATCAAGAGATGGGAGGGGGCAAACTGCCCCTTTTATACTGTGAGGTGTGGCTATCTGTATGTGGGGCAGTCCATGCCTGGCTGTGGTCAGATGACTGGAGGTAGGGTCCAGCTAGAATGCTGGGAGTTTGGGACATTGTCTATGTAACAGAGCACACATCTCCTGAGGGGGCAGCTGTGGGGCATTGGTACTGAAACAGGAGCCAGAGACTCAGGAGTTATGGCTGAACACCTTGTGTCCTTTGCAGGGAGAGATTACTCACTGGGGACTTTTTTTTTATTAGATATTATCTTTATTTACATTTCAAATGTTTCCCCTTTCCTGCCCCCCCCCGGACCACCTATCCCATCTCACCTCCCCTGTTTCTATAAGAGTTTCCCCCTACCCATCCACTCACACCCACCAACCAGCCCTGGCATTCCCCTTCACTGGGGCATTAAGCCTACACAAGATCAAGAGGCTCTTCTCACATTGATACCCACAAGGCCATCCTCTGCTACAAATGCAGCTGGTGCCATGGGTTCATCCATGTGTTCTCCTTAGTTGGTGTTTTTTCCCCCCCTGGGATCTCTGGGGAGTCTGGTTGGTTGATATTGTTATTTATCCTATGGGGCTGCAAACTCCTTCAGCTCCTTCAGGCCTTTCTCTAAATCCTCCATTGTGGACCCTGTGTTCAGTCCAATGGTTGGTTGTGAGCATCCACCTCTGTATTTGTAACCAGTCTGGTGATCCCTCAAAATATTGGACATAGTATTACCTGAGGACCCAGATATACTACTCTTGGGCATATGCCCAGAAGATACTTATGCTCTGTACTTCAGTATTTATGAGTTTCTCTTAATGCTATTAAACAGAGAAAATTCTGTAATGAGATCTGATAGATGAACTAATCTATATGAATACATATACAGATATAGGATAAACTGATATATATATATGTATCCTCCAAGAAATGCCTCTGCCTCCAAAAAGGAGTTTAAAATATCACCCAGAAAACATATATCTTATATTATTGTAGGTGTGTGTGAAAGCATGGACAGAAACTGCTGTAGTAGCACTATTAATTTCTCTTACTGAGCAGTGGACACTGAGGAAAATTCTTGATATAAGGAAGATTTATTGAAGTTACTTCCATCTTTTAATGCAAGATAGTGTTCAGATGGCTCAGGGAAGTTCTCTATGGCTGAGCTGTTGTTATTACAAGATAGAAAGGGGCCTCCAGGGTTAAGTAAATGTAGCCTTCTTGTACTTTACATTTTATACTCATTACCTGATATTGGAGATCTTACATTGCAAAAGTCAAGGAAAAAAACAGCATTAAAAATATTTTACTGTATTTTCCAGCAGTAAATATAGTAGTTGAGAACAATTTCATGACTACTGTACATATAATCATTTTGTTTTGTCTCCAATTTTAAAAGTATGTGTCTACTGTGAATGAATAATTGTATTGATTATAAATTTAGAAATATGGACATGATGTACATTATTGCTTATAAAAACATATTCTTAATACTATAGATTAAGTATTGTGATTATCAAGTGGTGTTAAGTATAGTAAATATTCATTTCAATTAAGGTCATGATGAATGATAAAAATGTCAAGTAACTATGATCATATACAAGGCTGGGAAATTCAAAGAAATGGAAAAATTTGAAATTTATACTAATTTTAATTACCAAAATATGCATGTTCTCATAGTTCCATTATGCTAACTTATTGTTGCCCCCACGTAAATGCCATTCATTACTGGGAAACCTTAAGAAACTGTTTACATACTTTGAGCTGAAGAAAACAGTGATTGACATTTATTTTTGTTGCCCAACCACTTTCTCTCCGAAGAAATCCTCATTTATCTTCACAGTTGTTTTTATAGCATTTGGAGGCTTGAATGTTAGCAACATTTGACCCTTGAACATTTCTATCTTCTCTCAGACTTGTCCAATATTAGCCAACAACAAAGGGTCATCCATCACTGTGTCACACTTGCCTGGAGAATTTCTTAAGGGCTTAAAAAGAATGATGTGGTTAGTCTTTAAGCCCTGAGATTCCTGAAGATGAATTCTCGCCTTTTTGTACAGAGATCATTTTGTCATTGGTAAAAGTGTGCTTTGTACCTGATTCATCCACTTGATGTTTTCCTGCTAAGAGAACATGAACAATTATCTCTTTGGAAGACAGTTCTGCAGAAGCCTAGATTATGCTCACTGTGGGATATAATTAATGCTGCTGGACTGGTTGGAAATGTCCAAAGGAATCCCGACATTGTAGATGTGGTAGCAAAGGCAAATGTGTATTGTTGGCTTGGTTTTGTTTGTTTGTGTTGTGGAGGAGTTGGAGCTGTGATACGTAGATCTTTTTATGTGATACCTTGAAATCAAAATGGCCTCTCTGAAACTCTGCAAAGATTTTGGAAAGAAGCCACAAGCTGACCTGGACCTCATGTCAACCCATAATTTTTATAAAAGAGTTGTTTTCTTCAGTATAGAATTAGACATGCTATAATCTGTCTTTGTTCTGAAATCCTGAGCCCTGAAGAGCAAGATGCTGTAGACTTAAGCCTGACATTGCTTTTGACTTAAAAATGACAGAGTTCTAAACCTTCCAGCACTTCCAAATGACCCAGCAATTACATTCCTGGGCACTGATCTCAGAGAAATGAAAACTTATGTTCACACCAATACCTGTACACAATTGCTGATGACAAGGGTATTTGTTACAGCCTCAATGTGGAAATATCTTTTCCTGGTACAGAGTTAAACAAACCATGGCTTGCTCTTGTCACAGGTCACTGCTCAGTAATGGGAATTTAGATTATTGATAATTAGAGCACTGGAATAAATGTCAAGGTAGGTAGACCATATTAAAAAGACCCAACTATATTGTATATTGACATATGTATATTATGTCATTAAAAATATTATATTATATACTATGATGTATATATATATATATATATATATATATTAAATTAACCAGAAATACTAAGATGAGAGAATTTATAGAGAAACTTTGTTATGATAAATATTACTATGAACATTATATAGAGATATAGGGAAGGTTGCACTCATAAGAGAATGAAATTTAAATATTGAGGGAGGGATGCATGGGGTAACTGCATCTGTAAGGAATAAAGAATCATTTCATATCATACTCAGTGAGCATGTAAGTATAATTAGGTTGGTTAATTTTCAAGAATATGTTAGGATAAGCAATAATGTGATACTTTGTCCTAAAAATATTGGCATTAAAAACACAAGAGTGGCAAATACTGAAGTATATGACCAAAATTACCATGCACATTCTTCAAGTTCAGGTAATTGGTTTTTGAAAAACTGTATTTGAAAAATATTTTGTCATATGCAATAATTCCAATTAATTACACACAACTTATGATTAAACATAATATTCAAATTTCTGCATGCAAGTACATATTGTGTACATGTTTGGAACCTCAAGTTTTACTATTGTAAATTAAGAAATTCAAATAATATACTAAAATGAGTAAATATATACACAACAATATCTAGAATAGTGATAATAAAGTATTCATATTTATAGGTACCACAATAGAGAAATCACTTAAAATAATGCAAATTGAAATGAGGTAAAGAAAAAATAATTCACAGTGAAATTTTTAATTTATTTAAAGTCCAAATGTTATTAGTCTGTGGAGGTAGAATTTTCTCATTATATTGCATGGTAGACATAGATTTCTAGAGCCTTTACACGCTTAACATTCTATGTAATTATTTTTGTTTATCTAAGTAATAATAACATGAATGAACAATCCACATTTCATATATATTTATAGTACATTTTATGAGTTGGGTTGATTAGGACAAAATATCACACTATTTCTTATCCTAACATATTCTTGAAAATTAACCAACATAATTATACTTACATGCTCACTGAGTACAACATGAAATGATTCTTTTTTGTTTGTTTGTTTTTGTTTTTGTTTTTTATTAGATATATTCTTTATTTACATGTCATATGATTTCTCCTTTCCCAGTTTCCCCCAAAAAACAAAACAAAACAAAACAAAAAACCCAAAAACAACAAGAACAAACCCCTGTTGCCTCCCCTCTGCCCCTGCTTGCCACCCCACTCTCTCCCACTTACTGGCCCTGGCATTCCCCTACACTGGAGCACAGAACCTTCACAGGGCCAAGGGCCTCTCCTCCCATTGATGACCAACTTTGCAATCCTCTACTATACACATGCTGCTAGATCAATCAGTCCCACCATGTGTATTCCTTGGTTGGTGGTTGAGTCCCTAGGAGCTCTGAGGGTACTAGTTAGTTCATATTGTTGTTCATCCTAAGGGGCTGCAAACACTTCAGCTCCTTTGGTCCTTTCTCTAACTCCTTCATTGGAGACCCTGTACTCAGTTCAATGGATGGTTGTGAGCCTCTACTTCTGTATTAGTCAGGTATTGTCAGAGCCTATCAGGAGACAACTATATCAGCTGGATTGTCCTTCCTTCAGTCTCTGCTCCATAGTTAGTCTCTGCAACTCATTCCATAGGTATTTTGTTCCCCCTTTTAAGAAGGAATGAAATGTCCACATTTTAGTCTTCCTTCTTCTTGAGTATCTTGTGGTTTGTGGGTTATTCTTCATGTATTCCAAACTTCTGGGCTAATAACCACGTATCAGAGAGTACATACCATGTGTGTTCTTTTGTGACTGGGTTACCTCACTAAGGATGATATTCTCCAGATCCATATATTTCCCTAAGAATTTCATAAATTCATTGTTTTTAATAGCTGAGTAGTACTCCATTGTGTAGATGTACCAAAATTTCTGTATCCATTCCTTTGTTGAGGAACAACTGGGTTGTTTCCAGTTTCTGGCTATTATAAATAAGGCTGCTATAAACATGGTGGAGTATGTGACCTTATTACATGTTGGAGCATCTTCTGGGTATATGCCCAGGAGTGGTATAGCCAGGTTCTCTGGTTGAACTATGTCCAATATGAAATGATTCTTTATTCCTTATAGATGCAGTTACCCCATGAGTCTCTCTATCAATATTTAAATTTCCTTCTCTTGTGAGTGCAACCTTCCCTATATCTCCACATGTTTGTAGTCATATTTATCATCATAAATATGTAGCATACATGGGTTAAATTCTTCTCTGTGTGTTCTTGTTTGAACACTTTACTCATTATAGCAGAAATGAAATAGGGATTTTACTCAGCTTCTAGACTCTAGGATTGTGTTGCATCTGATGATTTGCATTTCAATAATCAGCCATCCACATCCTTACATTATTTACTCACATGTAAAAGGAGCATTTTTTCTCTCTCTCAGTAGATCAAAAAAGGTAAGTAGATTATTAAAAATGTTTGCTGCATTTCTAGAGGATATGAATTCTATTCTCAGCACCTACATCAGAGGGTTCACAAGAATCAATAATTCCATGTTCAATACATCTAGAACCTTTAGCTTTTAAGGGTTCCTGCATTAACATGAACATACACATATGCAGACACATGCAAATGCATATAAATAATCGAAAGACACATGCATATACATATAAATAAAAGTAATAGAAATAAGTATTTAAAAATATTTCATAAACATAAATAGAACTTAAATAGTTCCTGTTTTTTATTTGATCGACAGTTGTCCCGTGAAGAGGTACTTACCACTTTTTTAATAAATTAATAATTACAGAATCAATTCTGAGTTTCAGAATACATTCTAACCATATAATACTGTATATGCATGAATAAACTGCTCTACAGATGTTCAAATTGTTCTGCCTACTAGAAATCTATTAACTAGACAGCCAGTCCCACAACACTTAGAGGAAGCTCCACTCCCAGGCGCTCTGAAACTCTCAGGATCAGAGGTGAAGAGGACCCAACATCTGTCCCAACACCAGGAGTAACTGAGAGCTGTGGGACCAGGTACACAGGAACTCTACCAGCAGAGTGGATCAGGTTCCTTCCAGTCTCTCTGGGCTGGTGTCCTGAGCCGACCTTGGACCCAGGCTCCACAGCAAGTAAGTCACACAACAGCCAGAGGAAGCTGCTGCACTCCCAGATGCTCTAACAAGCCCAAGGTCACAGGATCCCAGAATCACAGGGTCACAGAGACTGCCTGACTCTGAGGAGTTCCTATACAACCAGGATCACAGGAAGGACTGACTCCAGTCAGAATTAGCAAGGGCAGGTAGCACTAAAGATAACCAGATGGCAGGGGGCAAGTGTAAGAAAGTAAACAACAAAAACCAAGGTTACTTGGCATCATCAGAACCCAATTCTCCCACCATAGCAAGTCCTGGACACACCATCACACCGGAAATGCAAGATTCAGATCTACAATCACTTATCATGATGATGATATAGGACCTTAAGAAAGACATAAATAGCACCCTCAAAGAAAAACAGGAGAACACAGGTAAACAGCTAGAAGCTCTTAAAGAGGAAACACAAAAACCCCTTAAAGAACTCTGGGAAAATACAATCAAACAGGTGAAGGAAATGAGCAAAACCATCCAGAATCTAAAAATGGAAATAGAAACAATAAAGAAATCAGAGAGACAACCCAGGAGATACAAAACCTAGGAAAGAAATCAGGAGTCATAGATGCAAGCATCACCAACAGAATACAAGAGATAGAAGAGAGAATCACAGGGGCAGAAGATACCATAGAAAACATTGACACAACAGTCAAAGAAAATGCAAAAAGCAAAAAGCTCCTAACCCAGAACATCCAGGCAATCCAGGACTCAATGAGAAGACCAAACCTAAGGATAATATGTATAGAAGAGAGTGAAGACTCTCAATGTAATGGGCCAGTAAATATCCTTAACAAAATTGTAGAAGAAAACTTCCCTAACCTAAATAAAGAGATACCCATGAACATACAAGAAGCCTACAGAACTCCTACAGAACTCCAAACAGACTGGACCAGAAAAGAAATTCCTCCTGTCACATAATAATAAAAACACCAAATGCACTAAACAAAGAAAGAATTTTAAAAGCAGTAAGGGGAAAAATGGCAAGTAACATATAAAGGCAGGCCTATCAGAATTACGGTGGACTTCTCACTAGAGACTATGAAAGCTAGAAGATCCTGGGCAGATGTCATATAGACCCTACAAGAACACAAATGCCATCCCAGGCTACTATACCCAGCAAAACTCTCAGTTACCATCGATGGAGAAAACAAGATATTCTATAACAAAACAAAATTTACACAATATCTTTCCACAAATCCAGCCCTACAAAGGATAATAGATGGAAAACATCAACATAAAGAGCAGAACTACACCCTAGAAGAAGCAAGAAAGTAATATTTGAACAAGTCCACACAAATCTAATTTCACCTCTTACAATAAAAACAACAGGATGTGACAATTATCTTTTCTTAATATGATAATAAGAAAATTAATATTACCAACAAATTCTAAGTGATTGAAATCCAAAAATATGAGGAATTAGAAAAGTCTTGATTGTTATCCAATGGTTTCTCTAATTTGATAATTGGAGAAATAGGTCCAATATTGTACAATATATATATACTTTCAGCTTGTTTGTGACAGTGTCTTGCTGTGTACAATATAAGGGTCTTGAAATCTTGCTTCTCCTATCTCAGCCTCTCTATAAGTAGTATTGTTTATTTCATGTTTTTACACTATACTATGGTTTTCAGAACAGCTTATATATTTCAAAAGTATTTATATACCCAAGGGAGACATAGACAATTAACTTGGGAGGTGGCTTGTAGGAAAGAGAACAACAAAGAGTGAGACTGAATGCTTTGCTTGACATTTCTAGCTCTTGTATCAAGTTTGAAGAAGAGGACTTTACAAGTTACTCTTTCTCTGAGATGAATGTTTTTCCAAATTATCACAGCCAATGAACCAGATTCTTACCCACACCTAATGTCTGTGCCACCTTCCAAGCAGAATCATTGTTCATTGAAACAGTTGGTGAATGACTTTATTGATAGACTATCTTAATACACACACCATTTCTTAAATGAATGTAACCTGTTCTCTGTGGCCTGAGAATAAAGTCACTCACTCAAGTCAAATAGTTTTGACCATAGCAGGAAGTCTGTATCCAAAAATCGTGCCTACAATTCATTCCTTGGCGCAGCAGAACTGTCAACTCTCAACTTAGCTATGATGGAAGTAAAATCCTTTGGTGATTTGAGAGTGATTGAAGTACAGCCTTATTACAATGAAATCCAATGTCTAAAAATTGTTCTTATTTTGGGCTTGTACCACAGAAAGAGCCAAGATTTTAAATTCTACTAAATACAAAACAAACAAACAAAAAGACTTTACATATTTATGTTCATCAGAGCTCCCAGGGACCCAACCACCAATCAAGGACTATACAGGGTGGGACTGAATGTACTGGCAGCATGTGTATAGTAGAGGATTGCAAATTCGATCATCAATAGGAGGAAAGGACCTCGGCCTTGTGAAGGTTCTGTGCCCTAGTGTAGGGGAATGCCAGGGCCAATAAGTGGGAGAGGGTGGGGCGGCAGGCATGGGGAGTGGGGAGGCAAAAGGAGTTTGTTCTTGTTGTTTTTGTTTGTTTGTTTGTTTTTTGGAGGGGAACCTGGGAAAGGGAAAATTTACATGTAAATAAAGAAAATATCTAAGGAAAAAAAAAGAAAAAAAAAAGAAAATACTAGTAGTGATATATTATTTTGAAATATACAGTTAATATGTTTGGAGTTATTTGAAATTTATACTGAGAAAAACATATGTATTTGCAGTATTGCTGTAGACAAGCATCTACATAACACTGTTAAATTGATTGTTTTATATCAAACAACTTTTATAATACTCATTTTTATTGTTATAATATTTTATAAATTTTAAGGGATATGACAAAAATATTATAGGTATTGAAAAGGGGGTCTCTGGGAGGAGTTGGGGTACAAAAGGGAAACAAGAATGTGATTTAATTCTATTCATTTAAAATATGTTTTTAAATGTTAACAAATTCAGACAAATTGAAATCATGTAACTTTTCTCATGTAATGCAATAAAAGTTAAAAAATCTATTAACTAAGCATCAATAATAATTTATTAGATTAGATGTCTTTATGCTTACAATTAATGTAGAGTCCATTTGGCTACATAGAAATTGAAGACAACACATTACACTAAGGTGACATAATACAAGTGAATAAGAAAATAAATTAAATGAAAATTATCTATTAGTTTAGCAATGATTTCTTGGATTGACAACATTACAACGGGAAAATCAAACTTAGACAAGCAGACATAAGTCACTGCAAAATCTGCATATGAAGGAATGAGCTCACAGACTTAAAACACTCCTCGAGAACATGAAGGGAATATTTAAGTGCCATAAATCATATAAGGACTAATATCAAAATATATTAGGATAATCATTACTCATAATTCAGAAGCAAACTCACATATTTTTTTGATAAACTAATGAGCAAAAGTCCTAAATATGCATGTAAAAAGGTATTTTTTCTTTAAAAAATTCATAAATGTAACTTAACATTTATAAAACACCTCTGGGGCTGTCCCAAATACATAATCCTTCCAGATTTCAGTCAACTCATTTTATTTTTCTTATTATTGTTTGATAATTTTCCCACACAGTCAAATCAATGCTTCATATATAATCCTCTCGGACACTGAATACAAACTTCTCAAATATATAAAAAGGAAACAGGTATAGGAAGATATACTCTGCTATCACAAGTTTCTAATGATATGTAAAGCAACATGATTATGATATGTACTACAATAGTGTGTTAGTAACTCCCACCATATAGAAATATCAAAGATAAATATTTTAAAAGGAAGATTCATGAGGTTTTGTGCATCTGACACTTCCTGTAATTTCTAATGACCTGAGTTCAGTCTCTGGATTCTGTATAGTAGAAAGAGAATCAATTCCTGCAAGTTGTTCTCTGATATCACATGTGTGCTGTCACATGTATGTCATATGTATGCCATAAAGACCTACTCATTCATGGGATAAATAGATAGATGATAGATAAATGATAGATAGATAGATAGATAGATAGATAGACAGATAGATATAACTTTTCAATCATATAAAGAAAAGTATTTTGTGCTTTACAGTTACAATATAGCACACTAAGCCTGTGAAGGCCATTTGTTTTAGAGCTGAATGGATAGAGTAAGGCATATCCATAATATTTGAATATAATCAGACAGACCCCAGAAAAGAAAAATTCTTGTTAGATGCAACAACATGAGCATATGCTAAGATTATCCAAAGATATAAAAAATATATATGAAGCATGCTTATAAATGCATGCACACATATGATTTTAAATATTACATTTGTGTGTACATAGTTATTAAAATAAAATATATAGTAACGGAGAAAAGAGTGGTGGATCAAGTTGCTTGGAAAAGTCCACAAGTTTACTCTTTGATGAGTATTAAGCTTCAGTTATGTAATGAGAATTAAACCTTCAGGTCAATGATAAAATATCATGGAAACAATTAAAATCTTGTAATGAGTAGACCAACCTAACTTAGCTGTTACAATTTCTGAAATTAGAAATGATGAATCAGATAGAGCCAAGCTAAACAAATCTTGTAATCATCTGAGTCCATATTACTTAAAAAAAAAATGGTAAAGTGCATGTTGGTTTTTAACAATTCTCAAACTTTAGTGTTTTATCTGTGATTACATTTGCTTTAATTCTTCTCTATTGTCTGTTCTCTTGAGCTTTAAAAGAATTTTAGTAATATCATTCAAACCATTATACCTATAGTGAAAATCGTCATTCTCTCTTCCCAGGAAGGAAAAAGCACATAAAGCCATAAAATATCATTTCTGACACTTTATAAGAGGAGCCATAAAACAGTACCATGTACATTGAGAAATCAAAAGGCTCTGGACGGAAGCAGACTGTATGGAAATACTTGGTTGGTTGTTAGGGTCTCCTTTCATGAGTAATTTATTTAAAATCTGTGGCTACAATTACATCTGTAAAATGTAGAAAATCAGTCTATAGAATACCCTGTTGTCTGTAAAACAATGATATTTCATTTTCTTGCTATCTATATGGTCCCACTGTGAATCCTTTAGGGATATTTACTATAGTTATAACTATCCTCTCTTAATGCAAACATATAGTTTGTGTTTTAAAAGAAGAACATTTAGGTTTGCTTTAAACATTGATCATTTTAAAAAGAAATGTGTGGTTCAATATTTTTTTTAAATATAACAGCAACAACTGAAGTAAACATATAATGATGTATTTTCAATTTTAGTTTCTTATCTTCTTGTTCATTATTTCTAAGACATCTTTCATCATCTTAAATGAATCAAACTAACTATCCTTTAGTTTATCTACTAATGTTTGAATCTCCTGCTTTAGTTGTATTGGAAACAAAGGATGCTCTTCATTCAGAATGACTATCAGTCCTGTTAGAAAAAAATTTCAAGGTTCTGAAATCCTCAACTTTTAATGGAGATTTAAGAGACACAATAATATAAGATGATATGATCTTGATATATATTATATATATATCATATATATTTCATACTGTATTTTCACTATTTCCATCTTCCCATTATCCCTCCAACTCCTCACATAAAATCTCTTTTAAAGTCAGATGTCTTTTCTTATAATTGCTTTTAACATATATATGTGCACATGTATATAAGTATACATACAACAACACATATATACATATTGACAACTTACTGAATACATATAGAGTTGTTATTGTGTGTGTATCATCTGGGCTAAGTCTGGATAACTTATCAGGGGCCTCATCCCTGGGGAATAAAAGTTCTCCTTCTCTCCCTAGCCACTGATTTCCATGTAGGGGTTGGACTTGTAAAGCTTCAACCATCCACTTTGTCATGTCCTCAGGTCCTTATCATCATACAGTTCTGATTTAGGTAACCTATTGTTTGATTAAATGTTAATAACAATATCATATTTAAGACCTAATGAATGATTATGTGCAAGGAAAACTATTTTAATGAAATGAATACTTAGTTCCTCAGTATCAGAGTACATTTCCGATATCTGAAGTTTCTATCAAATGCATTGTTACCTTAAATGGTTCTAATGCTTTCCAATGAAAAACATCCACAGTAAATTTTCAATGTCACTTCTATTCTGTTTCTTCTGTAAGTGTATGTACCAAGCCCAAAGAAACACAACTTGATATTGGTTCAATTTTTAGGAATCAATGAAAAACAGTAATAGTTATGTGTAGTTTCTGTTCTGATAATAAAATCACAAATTATTATATGATCATAATTTTCCCATTAAGATAATGGACAATCAATCCTTGTCCCTGAGAATGGGTCATAGTTTTTTTCTACTTTTATAAAAGTGAAGGCACATTTAATGACAACTTTCTTTTAAAACCCTTAAAAAGGAGTATTGGCTTCTGGGCTTGTTCACTGCTTTTGTATATTCCCTCTTGCATTACTAATTGTCAAAAAGGATAGGTATCATTTCTTGTGTAGTCCTACAGAAAAGACCTCATGTTATGTAGAAATTTGCCATTGGGGAGAGATTTGTGTTGGAAGTATGGGGACTTGAGTCTGACCCTCAAAAATGACTAATCACTTGACAGTACAAAATTTTATGATTCCACCATCAGAGAGACAAAACAGACTGATGGCCGGGTCACACTACCCTAGTAATCTACTATTACTGAGTCCAGTGCCAGGTGCCAAGCCACACACACACACACACACACACACACACACACAGAGAGAGAGAGAGAGAGAGAGAGAGAGAGAGAGAGAGAGAGAGAGAGAGAGAGAGAGGACACACAGTGAATACCAACACTGGATAGAAGCACATGTATGTGTTGACTCTCCAACATACATGGTGTCCCTGAAATACCCATACTCAACAAACAACAAAAACAAACTTCAAAACATCACAAGAATATATGTCATAAGCTGTAGGAGTTCAATTAGTAAAGACCCCTGTACTGAGAACTGCACATTACTCTGTGAGATATGAATGCCAAGTCCCCACTAAGCCATGGAATTAGGGAAGCATCAACATCCAGCCAGACACAATCTTGTGATTCACACCTTCTCCTCCAGCTAAGCCATTCATGATACTGACCTGTAGTATATGTGTAAGGCTGCAGTCATTGTTTCAGCTTTCCATGCTTAAGGAAAACTAATATGGGCAGGAAGAATATAAAATTGGAATTAAAACACTGATTGACTAGCTACTGCCTTACTTGCTTCTTCAATCTCCATTATCTGAGCTTCCTGTTTCCTAGAGTCAGTCAAGTAAGTCCATTTGTACAGGATGATTTCAGTGATAAGTTCTAATAAGTGTCTCCTGTTAGTGTATCAAGCATTAATAAAACCAATCTCTAAACCAACAATGCATTTTCATTGTTGCCAGTATTATTATGAGATAAAATGTCAAGTATTTCTAAGGTCAAAATTTCATAATAGATAAAATAAGAAATTTAAGTGAAAAGAAATTCATTCTTATTTTTGCTTGACAGTTTTATCCCAATCATATTTGGTTTTGCATTATATTAAAAAAAATGTTCATTGTTAGAATTTAGACATCCAAACATAATGGAAAGGCATGAGTCAGCTCACACTTTGCTGCACCTCTTGACCTCATTACAAAGTCTGAGGGCTATTGGAATTGCTCAGTAGGTAAATGTGTTTGCACCCAAACTTCTTAACCTAAGCAACCTCTGGGACTCATGTGGTAGAAGGGGAGAACAGATTCTCACAGTTCAATCTCTATCCAATATTTACAACCACCCTTAAATGCACACATATACACAGGTAATAAACTCATTTTAAAAGTACACCTCAAAAAATAGTTTGAAATATGTGTGTACTTAAGGAGATAGGGAGTTCTAGATGATGATGCACTTAGATTTAAGTAATTTAAGCCAATGAAATATCACTCTTTCTCTGCAACTCTACCAGAGAATGCTTTCTGGTTTTGTTACTCTCTCTCACTTCTAAGTGAATTTGGAAAAAAAAATGAAAAGGCAAATGTGTTTGATATAAATAAAGCAACATGCAACACTTTAGTACTTAGTACTCAGATAATATCATCTAAGAGAAATATGTATGCATCACCTGCTTTGAATTCTTTAAATTCCCTTTCCCAGAATCCAAACAATGTGTCTCTTGAGTCACATTTTACAGCATGTGGACAAAACTTCACGAAGCGTTTGAAGAGACAGATGAAAAAGTCCCCTTCCTTCTCAGTGTCAAGGACATGTGGGTTTGTGCCTGAATCTGTGCTGACAAAATAGACTGAGCTCTGAAAATAGTCCCAATCTTCCCGAGCATCATTTTTTATTTTTTTGGTCTCTGCTGAGTAAGACAATTGAAAGCGATGACACTGGAATTCTGCTTGATGACTTAATGTGTCCATCTTATAAGAAGAGACAGCCAAGAAAAGCATGCAATGTAACAGCACACACAAAAAAATAATTTATATATGGAAAACACATGTGAAATTGTATAAGGGGTAGGAGTCAGCATAGATACTTGAGCACCATAAGATGTAGGGGTTATATGCTGCTAAACTAGGAATGTACTGTTGAAAAAAATCAGGGCCCCAGGAGTTTTTGGGGGGATTGGATACTACTGTTTTCTTTTTCTTTTCTTTTTTTTTCCACTCCAGATTTTATTCTCTTCCTGGTACACCCTCTGACTGCTCTACATCCCATACCTCCTCCCCTAAGCCCCTGTCTCCATGAAGATTTCCCCACTCACCCTCACCTTACTAGACCTCTAAACTCCCTGGGGCCTCCAGTCCCTTGATGGTTAGGTGCATCATCTCTGAATGAACACAGACCTGGAAGTCCTCTACTTTATATATGTTGGGGGCCTCACATCAGCTGGTATATGCTATTAGTTGGTTGTCTAGAGTCTGAGAGATCTTTGGGATCCAGGTTGAGACTGTTGGTCCTCCTATAGGGTCATGCTTCTCCTCAGCTTCTTCCAGCTTTTCAAAATCGTGAGAGAACACACTACTCTGAATTAAAACCCAGTGCTATAAATTAGCTATGTAATGTAGTTTGGATAATAATATTAGCTTAGGATACTGGTATCCCCATATGGGAAATAATATACACACAAATTGTATTTTAAGTAACTCCTTGTAATCAAGTATATATTACTATCAACTTGATTATGATATTATTTTTGAATTTGATAAAAACTACCATATAGATTTTTATGAGAAGGGGAGAGAAATACCTTTATTACATTGACAATTGCAAGTTAACTTTGGATTTACTTCTTGAAAAAGAGAAAGTAGATATACCCAAATAATGATAGTTCATTGAAAAAAAAAAACAGTTCTGAGGAAGACCATTGCATTTTAGAATAATGACATCTACAAAAGTTTTCTGTCTTTTCTTTTTTGCTATAAGATGAGTTTTAATATTAATGAAAGTCCTCAATTCACATTACCAAAAAATTAGTTTCCCAATGTAAAGCTTGGAGAACTCTGAAGAATTTGAGATGTGGATGAAAAAAAGAAACAAACAAAAAACAAAGCCACAACTTTAAGTATTTCAATTTGCAAAGTCAGAAGCCATTTTCAAAAGATAGAATTTGATAAATAATAGCCAGAGTCTAGAAACATCATACTGTTCCATTTTAATTACATTTGATCTAGGGAGGATTACACACGTTGGCTTGGTTTCCAAATTAATTACAAAGATTGTATAGAGAAATAAGTTGCAGACTCCAACAGGGGCTTACGAAAGATTTTGCAAAGCACAACCTGTTTGCAAAGTGACATTGCCTTCATTTATTTTCTTGATTATTACAGTACAATATCAGAATTAAAGTGATAAATGAGTTAAAATTCCTTTAGTATCCATTGAATTTATACAAAATACACCTGATTTTCTAAACATATTTATGATTTGTAGTTACAGTCTTCCCATTTATCTTTTCTTATATTCATTCGAGACTACGAATGGATGAACACTAGCTACAGGTAAACTGAAGGTGAGCATATCTGTAAATTTATATTGTTTTCCTTTGTACTAACATTTGTAGGCAAAGGGTAATATCAGTTGGGAACAAGAGCATAGAAACCCTGAGTCATAGGCCATGAAACAACTGTTTAAAATCAATAGTCCTTGAGAGTTTTCTAAAATAGCCACTAGTAAATAAAAAAAAAAATCTAGCAATTTGTAGCTATATTTTGAAACTACTATTAACTGGTAATAGTCAGAAATGTTTAGTAGATGGCCAAATCATCTACTGTAAGCATTCTGTATACTTTAGACAATTGTAATTGCCAGATACTACAATTTAAGAATTAGTAACACACATCTTCTGGGCTTTAACATATACGTTTCAACTATGTGTCTAAGTAAACTACAAACTAAGAACGTTGTCCTTAGAGATCATGCAGGAGAGCAATTATCCAATAATAAACGGTTAACCACATAAAAACTAGATGTTGATAATTCTTGTACTTAGTAACAGGACTCATAAAAATTCATGAAGGCTGGTGTAAACTTGCTGAGAGCAAGGAGATCATAGGATTTGTAAATGTAATTTATAGGCATTAATAGCATACTTTTCATATTTTAGTAGCATTTAAATAAATATTTCCAATCCTTTGATCATTGCATTAATACTAATTTGAAATGCATAATATGTTAAAATGTTCCATGTCAAAATTAATTTTAGTTTATTATTTATTAAAGTAAATATATATCCATCAAGAATTACAACATTTATTCAAACATAGAAAATAATATATTATAATATTAAATGTTTCCCTCATTAGCTTGAACAGGACCAAACTTCCAGAGATTAGTCTATAATTAAATACTCAAGTCAGCCATTTTATTTAAAGGGGTTGTCAACTGCACTCAGCCAGACCAAAGTGAAGCCTCCACATTTTCATGGAATATAGGTTGACTCAAATACAACAAATCTCAGTCTATCTCCACTTTAAGACCTCATTGGAGGTCCATAAAAATGTTACACCATTTTTTTGGATGATTTGTTAGTAATTTTGGAAGAATAAATAAACTAGCAATGGATTCAGATAATAAACTAATATCATCTACTAACAAATAGAATTCAAAAACCACCCAGATTTATTATGCTCTTTCTGTTGAAGATATCACAATCACCACCTTAGGAGACTAGAGTAAATGGATTCATGCACCATAGTTATATCCACTAAGGCCATGCCCTCTCAGTGATAAATAATACAATTTTCATTTTGGGTTTAAATCAGAATATCAAAATCTATAAAATACTATCATTAATTTAAGAAAAACAACATCATTATCATCATTACAAACATATACATGTAGGTATATGTATATACACACACACACAAATATATATACTATTTTATTTTAGTTTCAAATGATCTTATTGATTTCTTTTTCTCTCTCAAGTTTTAGGTTTGGTTTTGAGAGGCATTCTCTCTGTAGAGCCCTGGCTGTCCTCAAACACAATACTTTGTAGATCAGCCTGGCCTTGAACCTTCAAAATTTTTCCTGCCACTGCCTCCAAAGATCTGAGACTGAAGGTGCCCTGCTTTTGTTCTTGTAAAAAAAATCACAAAATGGAAAAAAGTAGGAAAAGTATATTCATAAATTCCTATGAAATATTATGATATTATATGAAGTGGTGTTTACTCTATGAATTTACTAAGTTCAAAATTTAATAACTAGAATATCACTATAATTTTAAAACAACCATTTATCTATTTTTAATGAGAAATATTTTCATCATTTGTTTTTTAAGAAAATATTTATTATCCTTGTTTATATGCTTTAAAATATTTTTCCTAAGTTATAACCTAAAATTCTAAGCAATTATTTATTTTTATTTTTTTATTGATGTTTCCTACCCAACATTAGAAAGTGAATTTAAAAAAATTACATTCTACTTTCTTCCTTTAAAGGAAAAAAAACCTCTATTTCAGAAGATTATTTATTTTTATTATTAAAAACTATGTGGAATATTTACTCATTCATTTAACACATTTGAATTAGAAGAAAAGCCAATAGAACTAATATAATTAAATATTCAATGAAAGTGACTCTGAGATTTGAAACAATATTATTTTGATGATTTCATACCACTCATATGACAATTTCAATATAGGTCAGGAAATCTCATTTAATTAAAATTATTTTAGGAAATAACTTCTTTTTTTCATTCTGTTTTGTATATGTTATGAATAAAATAAAGCAAAAGTAAAATTAAAAACATGTGTATAACATTATAATCTATTTCCAAAGATTATTCTTATATAAATAGTCACCATTGATTCATTAATTTGATTTAAGAAAGTTTTAAGATGTTGGATTGCTTAAGAGATCGTCTAGAACTGAGTTACTTGATTTCTGCTTAGAAAGCTCTTTTTCTACAGAGTGTATTCTCTATGAATACAAAAGATATTGATGCACAATGATCAGCCAGATGGTCTCTTTTATCTGAGCCCTGGTTTCTATTTCTTCCAAGTACACAATGGTGAAAGGATGATCATTTGTAGTAGTTTTTGATTTAACTATATTTTACCAGGCATTAATGTTAGCACAAATTCTAATCTTGAAATCTGGCTATTAAAGTTCTTATTTCCCTATATCCAAATTCAATAAAATTGTTGTCCAATTAAGAGGTTGACCATTTACACAGGGCATTAGTCCAGTGTAAAAAATAAAAGCCAAACATTGGATCAGGTTATCAGACATGTGCTATAACCTGGTTCAATCTCATAGTTGTTGGGCATGGCCCAATTTTTTGCAGAACATCTGTCATCATCAGATGCATCAACATTATCAAGAAAACAAAGATAGAAATACAAGAATGGGGCTTTTTCTGCATTCTTTGATGAAGGAAGTGGATTATGACAAAAACTTTCCTTGTGAACTGGAGTTCAAATTATCCACAAATGCTAAAATCTTTATTTCTAAATATTCCACCTCAAAAAAAAAAGAATGATAAAGAAAGAGGACTGTGTATAGAAAGTCACTGAAGCAATGTATTCCAAAGAAGTTGGTTTTCTTCATTTCTGTTTCATGGGAATTTTCTGATAAATACTATAAGTATATTTTTGCTGGTTTATTATTATTATTATTATTATTATTATTATTATTATTATTATTATT